>JAQBSW010004633.1:0-66748 GCA_029291075.1 Eudiplozoon nipponicum
TTGCGCAACACATCATCGAAACAACGCACGTATGTTCTCCAGACGTAGCATTCAAAGTAATTACTAAATGCAAAAACAAAAGAGAGCTAGCCACATATGAAGCCTTATGGATAAACAAATTGCAGCCGGATTTATGTAAGCAGAAGAAGCACGTACAAAGCATTGAGCTTGAACTGGAGGTGACGCACGCAATTTGATTGGATTCTATTTTCCACACTCTCTCTATGTTCAAAGATTTCTATCTTGTTTTGCTTTCCAATTTATATATAAAGATATGTTCATGAGTAGATATTTGAGAATACCATGAGAAAGAAAATTTTCTTATATCTGATAAAATTTCTTTTTGTTTTTGCACACAAGAGGTATATATATATATATATATATATATATATATATATATATATATATATATATATATATATATATATATATATATATGAGTTCTCCGCCGCAAGCAGTATCTAAAAGCTGGATGCGATGGTATGCCTCCCTATTTGTGAACCATTTCAATAAATCGACGTTGTCCAGAACTTTGCAAGCAAAAACAATTCGTTAGAGTATTGGCATTACTATTTGGCTTTTGAAGACAAATGTAAAGCTGCGCTTAGATACGTTTCCTTTTTTTTTTCAACATTTTGGAATATAAGATATCTTTTTTTTACCTTTTTAATATAGATTGTATTTATATCCAAACATAACTTCTTTTGTGTTTATTATATCTGGTAATATCAGTTGAGTAGATGGAAGAAAAGAGCTACCGTGTAAATTTCAATGTATTTTTAAAATTTGTATACGTTCATAAATGTTTTTTGTTTGTGTTGATGAAAAGCTTAAAACAAAATGCAATTTTTCGGCTTCCGTGGTATAATGGATGAGTTTCATGATTCTGATCCAAATGTTTATGTTTTTCTGGCCTGTCGACGGAAATTTTTACTAGAGCAGACAAATACTCAATAAGTATGAAATTAGTCGGTATTTGAGTTCCTTCTGCTACTTTATTTAAAGTTAGCTACAATGGAAAATAAATTTCCATCCAAATCACGAATGCTACAGGTTCTGCAAGTCCGACATCACCATGAACAAATTTCTTCTTTAAATTTACGCCCCGGAAAGATTGATTCATTCCTGGTAACTCAGGCCTACAGCTTATTTATGCGTTATGTGGGTAAGTGAAAATGTTAAATTCAACCCATAAGATTAAAATGTGTAGGTGTATTATCAGGCAATTTTGTGTTGAACGTTCTTACGTTTGTTCTCATTTGCTAACAAACGAAATGGCGGTATTTTAGTCATATTTTGCGAATGAGTAAAATTAATAGGATTTTTGTTTACCTCAATTCCTAAACCTTAGTTTATGTAATTGTTGTCACCACCTACGCACTCAAAGATTGCATAATTATATACATGGTGTACTTGTGGCAAAAGCTGTTTAATTTAACATTCATGACAGCTTAAGAGTTTTGCAGTTGATAGTTCCAGTGAAGTAAACTTTATGTGAGATTACAACGGGTGAGCGCCTTACCTTTAATTCAGCACACCCTATACCTACATTGCGATTTGTTTATCGTTATTCAGCTTGCCGTCGTGCAACTGAACGTAGTTCAGCTATGTTTTACAACTGGTAAGTAAATTGTGATTTTTTTAAATTCATATTTGCAGGCTTCATATAAAAAAGAATAAAATAGTCGCTGTTTTCGAATTTTGATCTCTTCCTTTCGTTTACTTGCTGTAATTGTGTTGAGCTAATTTTATCATGAAGATGATCGAATTGGGACTAGTAATTCTGAATTCACGTGCAAAGTTGACGTGTGAATTGCGTAGCTTGAGTGAGCTAGGCTCCACCAGTGACAGCAAATTTGTATGGCTATTCGTAATTCAGTTTAGTTGATTATTCAAATTCTGATGAAGCGATTAGTGATACGATTATTTAAATCCAGTTAGCCGACTTGATTGAACCTTCAATCAAATTTATTTAACCAGTTTCACAACATTGCAAATTTACCATTAGTTGCACATACTGGGGCGTTTCAAACGTCCATGGTCATCTTCGGAATGCTAAAATCAACCGAATATCGATTACCACACCGCAATGGATATAGAATGCATTTAAAATTATAAACGTGTGTCTCATATTCAGTGCTCTATCATGTAATGTGCTTGACTAAACTGTCAGATGCATAATTTCAATTAAGTCAAAATATTACCTTTTATGCATTTTTCACCACATTTTTGGGTCGATAAATTTAGCAATCATTGATTGCGCGTGTGATGATAACAATAAATAATGTTTAAACGGACATTGGTCGCGCGGGTGGTGATAATAATTATTATAGTCAAGATGGCGATCTTGATATTAGCCCCTGACCCATTAATTACTTACATATGTCAGTATAAACTAAGAATTGTATAGAGTAGACGTGCTCAGGTTCGAGTCCTGTCCACGGCAAATTCTGGCCAGTACGTGATGAGTTCCCAATAAGAGGGAAACCGACCTACTGGATGAATTGCATTTTCTACACTATGCAATTCTTAATTTCTACTGAAAAATGTAAGTAATTAATGGGTCAGGTGTTTATATCAAGACCGCAACCTTGATTATAATAATTGTTATCATCGCCCGCGCAACCAATGTTCGTTTAATTATATAAATGTTCATCTCACTTCCACTCCCTTATGTAGTGTGGTGTCTGTTCAGTAGTGAGAGATTGGGATGGTTATTTGAAACTTTGGGTCTAAATGGATGCCATACGAACTCAATCTAAAGGAAAAATAGATTAACCAATTTGCATTAGTTAGTATATAACTGAAAATTGTGTGTAGTTTAGTGTGCTGCCAGGTAGTTCGGTGGTTAGAGCACCAGGTTCCGAAGCAGACGTGCCCAGGTTCAAGCCCTGTTCACGGAAAATTCTGGCCAGTACATGATGAGTTCCCAATAAGGAGGAAAACGGTCTACTGGATGAATTGCATTTTTCTGCACTATATAATTCTTACTTTATACTGGCATATGTAAGTAATTAATTAGTCAGGTGCTTATATCCAGATCGCAACCATAATTATAATGATTAATAATGTGTTTGGATTAGAGGGAAACGGGAACATTATTATTTTAATCATTTCTACAACGTGACGAAACTACCACTAATTACACGTACGGATGCGTTAGACCGATGGTAATCGTGGGAACACGAAGTCAACTTGAGAGCAGAGGTCAAAAACCAAGTCAAATGTAATTTATTTAAAATGAATATTCGACTCCAACATTGTAATGGCCTGGCATAAGTTGTAGATGACTTAAAATGTCAAAAGCCATATTTCCCTCCAGCCACGGTTAGAAAACCTTTCTATCGTACTCATTAATCAGAAATGTCATATATTTAATATTTTAAAACTTCCGCGCAACTAACGGTTTTGTAATTGAATAATTTATAACTATTTGTCGAAAGCTGAAGCAATTTATGATTATGGATGTTTAAATATCGTGCAGCCGAGATTCCAATTAAATACAAAGACTGCGAAACCTAATTGGGATAAGAGCTGTGTTTTAATTTTCGATAAAGAATTTTTATAATAAGGCTGAATTCATCCAATAAACCGGTTTCATCCTTATTCGGAACTTGTTACGTACTTCTTACAGTTAAATAACAGGTATTCGGAAATTGTTGTAATTCTCAATTTGGGTAAACTTTAGCATAAATTGATATCCATCAGGTTAGTATCATGCACCGACTCGGAAACCATAGTGTTAGCATCCGGTACTCATCGATTTCAAAAAAGGTATCAGTTACTAACACAATAGCCATAGTGTTAGTATCCTTTACAGACTCGGTATATATTATATAGTGTGAGTTAGCGTTGAAGTCACATTGTCGTTGACTTTAGATGATTTTAGCTTCACTATTGCAGGTTTACACATTCGTCTAGGAGATTGTACCGTCCCATTATTCCACATTATTTGACCAAATATATAGTGGTTAAAGGGCGTAATACCGGCTCCTACTGATGAGTCGCCAGTAAGCATGATACGAATGTGCATGAGATTTTAATGTTCGTTCATGTTGCCTTTGGTTTATCCTTCTGGTCACAACTGAACTAATTTGTTACTAGGTTTGCAACACCTAATACATACTTGTTACGTACTTCCCAGAATTTGCCTCGGAAATAGCTCGAACCTGAGCAGTAAGAACGAAACGGGTCCACTGAATGAATTTTCTTCTCTACACAATACAATACTTAGATTATACTGACAAATGCATGCACATAATGTTTCAGGTGTTCATATCAAACTCGCAAAATTAATAAAAGTAACTTTGTGTACTCTTGTTTGCTTTGGATCGAGAAGTTATCATTTACTGAACGTGTATCATTCATCGAAGTAAAACTAAAGTTATGAATGTCACTTCCTTTTTGCACATATCAAATTGTATTACGCTCACTTTCCTAAATGAATTACTTACGAGTGGCATGAGGCAAAGAATGGGGAAAGACACTGTTAAAATACCTGGCCGCAAAATTTTCACGGAAAATTATTAAGGGTTTTTTAAAAAAAAAGATAAAATGTTTCATTAGGAAATAAAGCTATAACAAAATGTTGTCATAAAAGAAATTCGGCAGTTACCTATTGAAAGAAAGATTTTAGTAATAGTGCAAAGAAAAGTTGCCTTTTTTTAAAACAAACGTAAAGATTTTTAAAAAAGTTTTACATAAAGAAACTTAGTTAACAGATAAAATGGGATAAATAGTAATCAAAGGTAAATTTGTAAGATAAACCTAAAATAAATTGAGGTATTTAATCAAACAATAATTGATTGCGCGGGTGGTGGTAACAATGCTTTAAATCAATTTTGCAAGCTTGAAGTAAACACCAACCCCATTGTATTTAACCAGTTGTCGAACAACATAAAAAAACTACCGCCAGCTGCAACGCACTGACGCGTTTCGAATTTCCATGATTATCATCAGAGTACGATGGCAAACTGACTATCGAGGATCAAACCGCATTGAATATATATGGAGATCAAATTTAGATATACGGTTCTCACCTGTAGCAGTCTTGCCGTCGTACTCTATAGTGCGTTGCGGCTGGCGGTAGCTTTGTTATGTTGTTCGAAGACTGGTTAAATACAATGCGGTTGGTGCTTACTTCAAGCTCGCAAACTTGATTTAAAGCATTGTTACCACCACCCGCGCAATCAATTATTGTTAAATCTTATTGTCTATATATGTATATGTGGCGAAAGCTGCAAACAATTAATTGTCGTGACTGCATAGAAATTGTGCAGCCGACATTTCCAGTCAAGTTCAATGTATGCAAGACTGCTAGAGGTGAGAGCCGCATATCTAAATTTCATTTCCATATATATTCAGTGCGGTTTGATCCTCGATAGTCAGTTTGCCGTCGTACTCTATAATGCGTTGCGGCTGGCGGTAGTAGTGTTATGTCGTTCGAAGACTGGTTAAATACAATGGTGTTGGTGTTTATTTCAATCTCGCAAACTTGATTTAAAGCATTGATACTACCACCCGCGCAATCAATTATTGTTAAATTATATTGCCTGCAAACGGTTAATTTTCATAACTGCATAGAAATTGTGCAGCTTTCGCCTCATATACATATATAAGCAATACAATTTAACAATAATTGATTGCGCGGGTGGTTGTATCAATGCTTTAAATCAAGTTTGCGGTTTGATCCACGATAGTCAGTTTGCCGTCGTACTCCGATGATGATCATGGAAGGTCGAAACGCGTCAGTGCGTTGCGACTGGCGGTAGTTTTGTTATGTTTTTGGACGACTGGTTAAAAACAACGTGGGTTGGTGTTTACTCCAAGCTGACACACTTTATTTAGAGCATTGTTACCACCACACACATAATCAATTACTGTTAAATTGTTTTGCCTATATATGTATATGTGGCGAAAGCTGCAAACAGTTAATGTTCCTGACTGCATATAAATTGTGCAGTCGACATTTCCAGTCAAGTTCAATGCATGCAAGATTGCTAAAGGTGAGAGCCGCATATCTAAATTTGATTTCCCTATATATTCAATGCGGTTTGATCCTCGATAGTCAGTTTGCCGTCGTACTCTGATGATAATCATGGAAGATTGAAACGCGTCATTGCGTTGGGGCTGGCGGTAGAGTTATTTAATTACTCATCTCCCACCATTTGTTATTTAATGGCAATCTGAATTAATTATTCTTTTACTGGAGCGAGTTTCCGATTTTGGTTTGTGCAACCCTCGTTTCCTTACAACTATTTAATGCTTTATTTGAAATCGTAAAAAGTGATTTTTTCTATGACTGCTTCATTCATTATATCATTCCTCAATTTAATTTCAATGATCGATTTTTTCTACCTTTTAGGACCACAAATTGATATGCGTCTGCAACCATCACAATTAATTTTGTTTCCTGTCTCTACTGTATGACGTACAAGATCTGATATATTAACTGGGCCATATTTTCATGCAGTTCTGCTTTCCCCTCTTTTAACTTAATTTAGCGCATGTTTTCACTGGTGCACTTGAGGTTGTAGTCGTTACATGGAATTTCATGCTCTCCTGATGCGATTTAATTTTCAATATTTCTCCTCTTGTTTGGAAATTTTAATGCCTAGGGTAAGGGTCTGTTTTAAAATAGTATTTATTTTGTATTTCACTACTAACCTTTTTATTTTCGACCCTCCGATCCTATTTTGTTTTTTCGGACTTCATTTATTTATTTATGAAAATCAACTTATTTACTTCTATTAACTTTAGAGTGAACACATTAGCTAAGAATATTTCTCGCAGTCAACTTAATTCAACCTCCCTATTTTTTATATCTGTTAGGGCCAAGCTTCTGACTGGCATCAATTTTAAGATATCAATTTTCATTCTATAGGGATTATTTAACGTGAAATTAAGAATGATACCTGAGTAAGCAACTATTCTATAAACATCTCGTTCTAATTTTGTACCATTTATGATAAATTTGTCATCGAGAAATTATAATTCGCCTCATGATTCATTTCCAATCGTAAATTTTAGCGCACTTGCTTGACTGGCTATGTTTAAGAAATTTGCAAGATAATCCTTCGCATGATTCTAAATAGCTAATATTTCATCCAAGAATCGTACATAAAGTTTTGGATTTAGGCATGTTATTTATAAGAGGTTTTTCTCCATGTAATGAATAAAGATGCTTTCTCCTGGAACAGACAGTGGTTGTCCCATCGACATTCCTTTATGAATAAATGAGCAACTCCGTCTTATTTCCAAGGAACTTTATCAAATGTTGTAGCACATTGCATTTGCAGCATGTCACCGTTCTTTACAAGTTTCTTTGCAACAGAAAATTCCACCATTTACCATGAATGAGATATGAATTCGTCGTTCAGCTGTCAGGTTGTCCTCGAAGCCTGTTGGATGAGAAGCACATTCTGATATGCAACTATTCGTAAGACAAAAATACTATTAACTACTTCAGTAAAAATGTCCCATACTCTGGCGTTGAATGCTATTCGTATGCTAATTTGCGTGATATTGGAATATATTTATCTAATTGTATATTTATATATGTGTATTTGCCTTAGACATGGCATACACAGTATAAATTTTATTCATATAGAATTGAGAGGATATAACCAAGCGTTGTGTGATAGATTTATACATATTCTAAAGTCAAAATTCAATTCAATCGTTTTGTTTACTCTAAAATTTCTTCAATTTTTTAAATAATTCTTATTCTTTTACTTCAATCTTTGTATGACAAATATTTTAAATATTGTGGTTAATAGAAAATCTATTAAAGCAAACACGATCAACCGAATTTGAAAAAAAATTGCGTTTCGTACATTTTGATTAAGAATTAAATTATTTTTTCCGTAAATAATTTCCTATTATGCATAAGCAAATATGCCTGAATCAAATGGTTATTCAAATTACCAAAATCGAATTAAGTTGCTTTAGAGTACGTCAGTTGTTTATCCTTCTGGTCACAACTGAACTCATTTGTTACTAGGTTCGCAACACCTAATACATACTTGTGTTGTGTCCACCTATACAGGATGGGCCGTGCACTCGGTTATCGTCTGCATTTATTATCAGTGTATCGTCCAGACGAGACTTAATTATGCCTAATTCTGCAGTTAAATTGTTCATTTGAGTAGTCAGTCCTTGA
This sequence comes from Eudiplozoon nipponicum, assembly GCA_029291075.1. Lineage (NCBI taxonomy): Eukaryota > Metazoa > Platyhelminthes > Monogenea > Mazocraeidea > Diplozoidae > Eudiplozoon > Eudiplozoon nipponicum. The sequence continues at coordinate 8,162 of JAQBSW010004633.1, forward strand.
ATCAACGTTTCTAACCCATCAGAAGCCATTTTTAAATGTACCGCACGCTTTATATTTACTCAGTTATATATAGAATTTTGCTCGCATAACGAGCACCGATTTAATAAAACAAATTAACAAATATTAACTAATTTAAGTTCAATTCGGTTCGAAGTCTGCTTTTATCATTGGGCTGACTGCTTCATCTTTATACGGGCGCTTCTGCGAGAAATTTCTGTTGAAATAATGTCTGCCCTAGATAAGACTCTTTGTTAATTCTTTGTCTTAAAGGTGGCTATTGCCACAACTTGCATATATATTAGTTCTCCGCAAAAAAACAGTACTTAAAAGATGGAGTTGCCTGATCGGATGTTGCAACAAGAAATTGCTAAGAAGAAATTACGTTTTTCTGACATTATTGATTGCTTAATTGTATTCACCATATATATATATATATATATATATATATATATATATATATATATATATATATATATATATATGAGTGTAGCGAATGCAGCAACAATGTTAATGTTCGTGACTGTATAGAAATTGTGCAGCCGAAATCTAGTCGAATTTCAATGTATGCGAGACTACTAGAGGTGTGAGCCGCATGTCTATTTTTTCTATATATATATATATGTATTACAGTTTGATCCTCGCTAGTCAGTTTGCCGTCGTACTCTGATGATGATCATGGAAGGTCGAAACGCGTCAGTACGTGTGACTGGCGGTAGTTTTGCTATGTTGTTCGACGACTGGTTAAATACAATGCTATTTGTGCTTGCTTCAAGTTCGCAAAGTTGATTTATAGAATTATTGTGATTTTGTGGAAAATAATTTTGGCACACAATTTCGCGCGACGTTTATGGTTCCACCTGGTTTTTTGATTTTATTTTAGCCATTTTTATATGTTTGTAATTTGAATAGAGAAGTGAATCACGTATAGAATCATCAGTTTATCATAAATTAGGCATATACCACAGTTTTAAATATGTAATTTTTTATTCGTCAGAATTCAACTCGAATGTGATATTTGGTACTCTGTACAGTTAATTTTTCTCAAATTAGGTTGGATTAATATAAGCATCTCACCCATTAATTACTTACAAATGTCAGTATAAACTAAGAATTGTATAATCTACACCATACAATTCTTAGATTATTCTACACTATACAATTCTAAGTTTATACTGACATATGTTAGTAATTAATGGGTTAGGTGCTTATATGAAGACCGCAACATTGATTATAATAATTGTTATCACCGCTCGCGCAACCAATGTTCGTTTAATTATGGGTGGGATAAATTTGGATTAAACACACGTTTTGTACCGATAAAACGAGAGCGGAAATCATGCATGCTGATGCAGACACACACAAACAAAAATTTTCCCAGTTGATCTACAAATCATGTATCAACTTCTTTAGTTTTTTTGGCTGAGAGTTAATTATGTTATCAAACGAACATTGGTTGCGCGGTGGTGATAACAATTATTATAATCAAGGTTGCGGTCTTGATATGAACACCTGACCCATTTATTACTTACATATGTCGGTATAAACTAAGAATTGTATAGTGTAGAAAAGGCAATTCATCCAGTAGACCGGTTTCGTCCTTATTGGGAACTCATCAAGTACTGGCCAGAATTTGCTGCGGACAGGATACGAACCTGGGCACGTCTGCTTCGGAATCTGGTGCTCTAACCACTGAGCTATCCTGCCGCAAAAGGCAATTCATCCAGTAGACCGGTTTCGTCCTTATTGGGAACTCATCAAGTACTGGACAGAATTTGCCGCGGACAGGATACGAACCTGGGCACGTCTGCTTCGGAATCTGGTGCTCTAACCACTGAGTCATCCTGCCGCACACTACACTACACACAATTTTCAGTTATATACTAACTAATGTAACTTGGTTAGTCAATTTTTCCTTTAGTTGGAGCTCATATGGCATCCATTTCGACACAAAGTTCCAACTAACCATCCCCAATCTGTCAATTACTGAACAGACACCACACTACATGGGAAAGTGGTATTGAAATGAATATTTATATAATTAAACGAACATTGGTTGCGTGGGTGGTGATAACAAGTATTATAATCAAGGTTGCGGTCTTGATATAAACACCTGACCCATTTATTACTTACAGGATGGCTCAGTGGTTAGAGCACCGGATTCCGAAGCAGACGTGCCCAGGTTCGAGTCCTGGCCGCGGCAAATTCTGGCCAGTACATGATGATTTCCCAATATGGACGAAACCGGTTTACTGGATAAATTGCCTTTTCTACACTATACAATTCTTAGTTTATACTGGCATATGTAAGTAATAAATGGGTCAGGTGTTTATATCAAGACCGCAACCTTGATTATAATACTAGTTAATTATGTTGCATAATACAACTTCTGCTGGGTAAATTTCATTTTCTTTTCTTGCGTTTACGAGCAGCTGGAAATCAGCCCGATTCAAAGTGTGTTTTTTATTAACATTGTGTGCAGCTATAGCGGAAGGTTTCTCTCCCATGTCAGGTTTGTTTAGTTGTAATTTCCCTTGAACCCGCCGCCCCAGTAATCGGCCAGTCCACCCTCCACATCTCACAAATACCCAGTCTTGGATTGTTCGATTGCAAGGAGCTTATCTGTCTCATTTATGTTTAGCTGGCATTTTATTGTATAAAACGGAGGTTTAAACAAATGCGAAAAGTGAATTGCAGAGGGTATCAAACCAAAGACGATATATGTCAGTATTCATTTCGAAAGGGACGCACCATCGAAAGTTTGTACTTTAATAATTATGAAAACAGTGACTGCTCGGATGTCAAACACACAGCTAATGTTTGTTAATGCAACAAAAAGGCTGCTAAACGCATATGTCAATGATAAGCCTCTTGTTATCGAACAGCAATAACTAAACACATTAAGAATTACTATAATCAAGGTTTCGATCTTGTGCCAGGGTGGTTCAGGGGATTAATGCACCAAATTTTGAAGCAGACGTGCCCAGGTTCAAGTCCTATCCGCGGCAAATTCTGGCCAGTACGTGATGAGTTCCTAGTAAGAACGATACCGGTCTACTGGATGAATTGTCTTTTCTACATTATACAATTCTTTGTTTATACTGACATATGTATGTACTTAATGATTCAGGTGTTTACATAAAAATCGCAACTTTGATTATAGTAATAGTTGAACAACTGTTTATAAAAATAACACTTCAAATCAGGCGAACTGCGTGTGTGCTTGATTCGTCATGAGTGTTTTATGTTCCAATTTTGTTGTTTTATATCGTGCGTGTTTCGTCCAACCTAACCGCCTTTACTTTCCAAAAATTTCCTATATAATTCACCTGATTCGTGTCTCATTCTAGTTGAGTTCTAATCAATTGCAAATGGCCTTTTTTAAACTGTTTTATATACCTGCTTTACAATACTTTGATTATTCAATAAATGATTTATTTCTCAATTCTACTTTAATCGCTAAGATACCAAACGGCATGCTGATTAGCTTTTTAAAACAGGTATATTTGTACTTTTTATATTAATTATCGAATAACTCGTAATGTCATTTCACAGATAGACATACGTTCAAGTGAACACCTATCTGTGTTGATTTTGTTATCCGTTAGATGATTTACTAATGTACGCGTTGAATTCAAATTTGCAAGATTGTGGTTAATACTTCATTGTTTAAAATTCAATCAAACAAATGTCTTAATTGACTGGTTAAATATTATTTGCACTACAATTTTTTAATTCGTATCAAAGGCTGATACAATTGTCATGGAGATAACGATTTTATATGTATCTAACATATAAACTAATGCCGAAAATGTATTTACGCTCTGTTCAAAGAACATCGAAGATATTGACTTAGAACGTTACGAATGAAGCATAATTTGGTATTCATGTTCAAAATTAATCGAATATAAATGTAAATAAAGAAAAGAGACCTATCGATAATATTTTACCAAAAGCAATAAACCTAAATAAATTTGGTCAATAAAGCAGCCATCATCAAAGATCTCAATGCACGAAGCTGTAAATTTTATTGAATCAATTGTACATGTATGCTTTATAGTTCACCTGTTGCTATACATTTGTTATTTTAATTGAGAAATAAATAATGTATGCAAGTAGGTATTTGATATACAGCTACAAAAGGCCATTTTCTTATCGGCAGAGCTCACCTTGTCTGTAATATCTGGACCTTTATACAGTCACTTTTCTAAAGCAAGGGGCATAAAGTTGGATTAAACGCATAATGCAACGATAAACTAGAAGCGGGAAATGTACATGCTGGGAAATACGTGTGCGCACACTCGCGTGCAAAACCAATTACCAGTTTATGTTCAAAACATAAACGCGACGTCTTTTGTTTATTTAGCTGAGGATTACACAATTGATGTTTTTTTATGCTGAAAAGCACCTGGCAAATTTAAACGTAAGGATTAAACTCCCTGATATCGACAAGTCCAACATTGTTTATTGATAAAAATGGTATATCTGCTCAGTGCGCTATGTGAGCCGGACTTACTGATTACTAAAGAAGCGACTTCAGGTAAAGTTTAAACCACGCACTATTGGCATAGGGAAGATAGTTTCTGCAATAAATGAACATATTGCCATTTGAAAACCACACTCCAAATTGGGTGGATTTGAAAGTGTTCTTCAAATCCAAAGAAAACAACTAATTACGCACACAATAGGCTGGTTTATGCAACATTCTTAATGCTGAAATAAATAAGCAAAAGAAGTTCGTAGGTTAAACGAACAGAGGTTGAACGTGCGTTTATAATATTTTTTTAAAAATTTAGGCTGCGATCATGATGTAAATACCAGTCGCATTATATACATACTTTTTCAGTATAAACTAAGCATTTCGATGTGTACAAAAGACAGTTCACCCAGTAGACAGGTGTCGTCCTTATTGGCAACTCATCACGTGCTCTCCAGAATTTGCCGCAGACAGGAATCGAACTTGGGCACAGCTGCTTCGAAATCTATTACTATAACCTCTGGGCCACCCTGCCGCACACTACACAGAATTTTTAGTTGTATACTGACTTATTTTTGTATGTTAGCCTTTTCTTTATATGAAGCCTGTATGACGTCCCTTTAGAACTTTAGTTCCAACTAAACATCCTCTATTTTTCATTACTGAACAGACACCACACTACATGGGGAAGTGGTATTGAAATGAACATTTATATAATTAAACAAGCAGTGATAAAAATAGCTTATAATCACGGATGCTATTTTGATATAAACACTAGACCCGTTATGTAAATACATTTGACAAAATAAACTATGCATTGTATTGTGTGGAATAAGCAATTCATCCAGTAGTCAGGTGTCGTCCTTATTGAGAACTCATCAAGTTCTGTCAAGAATTCTCCGCGGACAGAGATCAAACCACGGAGCCACTCTGTCACAATGTTCGTACATGTTTTAAATATAAATTGGTAAATGATTTAACAATAATTGAATGCGCGGGTGGTGGTAACAATTCTGTAAATCAAGTTTGCGAGCTTGAAGTAAACACCAATCCCATTGTATTTAACCAGTCGTCCAACAATATAATAAAATTACCGCCAGCCGCAACGCACTGATGCGTTTCGGCCTTCCATGATCATCATCAGAGTAGGACGGCAAACCGACTATCGGGGATTAAACCGCATTGAATATATATGGAAATCAAATTTAGATATGCGCCTCTCACCTCTAGCAGTCTCGCATACATTGAACGTGACTGGAAATGTCGACTGCACAATTTTTATGCAGTCACGAACATTAATTGTTTGCAGCTTTCGCCACATATACATATATAGGCAATGCAATTTAACAATAATTGATTGCGCGTGTGGTTGTAACAATTCTTTAAATCGAGTTTGCGAGCTTGAAGTAAATGATTTGTATGCCTGTCTGTGTGTATACGCGCGTTTCCCAGCTTTTACGTTCCCCGCTTCCAGTTTTTGTTTGTTGTATTCTTTGTATTTAATTGAATTTTATCTCGCTTGCTTAAAAATTAATCACTATATAAAGTACCAGATATCACAGACGAGTTATGTTCTGAAGAAAAGGAAATGACATGTTTAAACTTTGCTGTACATACCTGCGGTATAATCAGTGTATGCTTCCACACATGATTTATTACTCAATTGAATTTCAGAAAATTAGTCGATTAGATAAAAATTTTTCGAATGAAAATATGGGTATTTTCAAATTGAAATAACAATAGTTCCTGAAAAACATTCCACAATCCAGGACAATCTGCCGAAAACAAATCATTTAATCTAATGTGGTATATGTAGTTATGCGCTTTGAATGCGCCTTTTCTGCTTCTATTTAATTGTTTAATATATGCGTATAATCAAACTTTAGCCAATTTGTTTTAGTTAATGTATTATATAAAGAATCAGGCCATTGGGCCGCAGTTTTAACTAATAGTCAAACCTACAAGCGCAATTTGTGATATTTAGGATTGCAAAGAGAAGTCATTAACTCAACTACTGTTAGTCTTGGTTCATTTTATATTGTCATGCTATTATCATTTTATACTTTTCTGTTGTAATCAGTAAACCTAATAAAATTATAATGGCGGAATCGTAACGAAATACATCTATGACCAATTAATCAGTCAACAGTTTGCTGCCAAAAACCTGACTAATACATTGTCATTTAAATACTGTTTGAAATAATTTGTTACTAGGTTCGCAACACCTAATACATCCTTGCATATATATTAGTTCTTCGCTACAAACAGTATTTAACTGTTATATATTGAATTGAATGATGTCATGCTTACCGCGAAATGTGATAACTGATATCGATCAAGGCCAGGGTGTATGGATTTACTGGAGTAACAGTTTTTCAGAAATTGTTGTAATTCTCAATTTGGGTGAACTTTAGCATAAATTGATATCCATCAGGTTGGTATCATGTACCCAATCGGAATCATAGTGTACCATGTACCTTTTCGGTACAATAATGTTGGTATCTGTTGTAAACACAATTGCCATAGTGTTAGTATCCTTTACAGAATCGGTATATATATATATATATATATATATATATATATATATATATATATATATATATATATATATATATTATATAGTGTGAGTTAGCGTTGAAGTCGCATTGTCGTAGACTTTATATGATGTTAGCTTCACTATTGCAGGTTTACACATTCGTCTAGGAGATTGTACCGTCCTATTATCCCACATTCTTGACCAAAATATATAGTGGTTAAAGGGCGTAATACCGGCTCCCACTGATGAGTCGCCAGTAAGCACGAAACGAATGTGCATAAGATTATACTTTCCGTTCATGCTGCCTTTGGTTTATCCTTCTGGTCACAACTGAACTAATTTGTTACTAGGTCTCGCAACACCTAATATCATACTTGGATATATATTAGTTCTCCGCAACAAACAGTATTTAACTGTTATATATTGAATTGAATTATGTCATGCTTACCGCGAAATGTGATAACTGATATCGATCAAGGCCAGAGTGTATGGATTTAACTGAAGTAACAGGTGTTCAGAAATTGTAGTAATTTTCAATTTCGGTGAACTATAGCATAAATTGATATCCATCATGATGGTATCATGTACCGACTCGGAAACCATAGTGTTAGTATCCATGTACTCATCGGTTTCAATAATGTAGGTATCGAGTTACTAACACAATTGCCATAGTGTTAGTATCCTTTACAGACTCGATATCATATAATAAGGTATCAGTATACTAACACATATATCCATATATATATATCATATACTCATATATATTCAAAATAGTGTGAGTTAGCGTTGAAGTCGCATTGTCTAGACTATATGATGTTAGCTTCACTATTGCAGGTTTACACATTCGTCTAGGAGATTGTACCGTCCTATTATTCCACATTCTTCTACCAAATATATAGTGGTTAAAGGGCGTAATACCGGCTCCTACTGATGAGTCGCCAGTAAGCACGAACGAATGTGCATGAGATTATACTTTCCGTTCATGCTGCCTTTGGTTTATCCTTCTGGTCACAACTGAACTAATTTGTTACTAGGTTCGCAACACCTAATACATACTTGTAATACATTGTCATTTTGCAATCATCTTATCGCTGATATTCATTGGTCTCGAAATTGAATGTGACCGACCATCTGACGTATAAAAAATACCTGCCATAGTTGAAGTCTCTTTCCATCGGCATCCCACTTGACTGATGTGCCACTTTGTTTTTTGTGAGTACAAATTTAATTTTCACACATCCATTTGGAATATGCTAGTTTGTCCGTATGTTCTTTTTTATTATTTATAAAATGGATTTCTCACACTCTATCCGAAATTGTTAATATTATCTCCATTTTATTCAATAACACATGTTGCTTTAACTTCCTATTATCCTTTCGTCAAGTTCTATATCATTTTTTTATAAAAATACCAAACTATTGTAACCTTGATGAATTCCGTCGATAAATGCTTTTAAGCAGCATAATTTAGAACTGATTATTAACAAGGTGGCGAGCTTGATTTAAATAACAAAACCGTTAAGTATGCAGATGCCAGTACAAACTAAGCATCGTATAATGTAGAAAAGGCAATTCATCCAGTATATCGGTTGTGTCCTTATTTGAAATTTTTCACTCTGTCCAGAATTTGCCGCGGACAAGACTCGAACCTGGGAACGTCTTCTTCGAAGTCTGTGACTCAAACCTCAGAGCCACTCTGACGCACGCTATACATAATTTTCAATCATATACTATTTGTTTCTTGGTTAGACTTTTCTACAGGTGGAACCTAATTGGGATCTCTTCAAAACTAAAGTTCCAAATTGCCGCCCAAAATCTGTCACTATGGGCTCCACCTGAAGGAAAGGCTAACATGACAGAAAATCATGTAGTGTGTGGCAATGTGGCATGTGGTCATATTCAGATTCCGAATCAGACGTGTCCTGGTTCGGGCCCTGTCGGAAAATTCTGGACGTTCGGTAAAGTGTTCGTAAAAAGGACGAAACCGATCTACTTCATGAATTGCCTTTGCTACACTATAAATGCTTAGTTTATACTAACAAATTTATGTCATAATTGGACCGGTTTTACTATCAAAATGGCAACCTTGATTTAAATAATTGCTATGACCACCTGTGCAAACATTGATCACTATATCAATTGAATAGTTTTATTGCGCTAGTTTTTAATTTTGTAAAAAATGCTAAATTTCCATGTTGTCTCCATTGCTCAACTTTGGCGGTCGATTGCTTGAAATAATTTATACGTAAATAATTTCGTCTAACCAGTTAAGAAAGTAAGTTAATTAGGCTGTTCATTAGAAATGAGTTTTTGTTGCCGAAGAAAATTCGTTTTTAGCAATTTTACTTTTTCATTTCTTCGTGCCCACAACTCGCTACGTAGATATCTCATTTGAAATAATCTTGACACGTTGATTCGTGCATCTGTCATTTTCCTTGACGGCATAATGTCGATTTCATGACAGTCAAATTGGTCATATTTATATTGTGCAATTTATAAATAATGTTTCACAAAATGTTAGACAATTTCTTCATATTTTTGTTTGTAGCCTGAGGTAATTTGCTGAGCAATTGCTTCATTCCATAATTAATAGACTATAATCATTATGTCCAATAAAAATTCGTTTACTATTTCACGCTTAATCGGAACGTCATGGTTTGTATTCATGCATGAATGCGTAATCTCATACTTATAGCAGTAATTGATGTTTTATTTAGCTTAATATAATAGTCATTTCTAACAAAAATAACATTAATCATTTAAATAAAGTTTGCTAACTAGAGATAATTACCAATTCTAATTTACCCAGCAGTCAAATAACATTGCAAGTCTACTGTCAGTCTCACGTAATCATGCGTATCGATCTTCTACAGTTTGTATGTACGACTGTCATTGGGCTTGTTATGTTGTGCGACTTTTGAATTGAATTGAGTTGTAGTTTATCAAACATACGCAAACTTCGTTTAAAGAACTTTATGTTTTCTATAATTTATATCAGTCACGATTAAATTTTTCATCTTTCTACAAAGTACATAATTGAATATTGCTTAGCATTTTAAATTATTACGTTGGGCTTGTGGAAGTGAAAGAAATAACGATCCTATTTATATCCATTTGCACAAAAAGAAGGACCAATTGCTTAAATCAGGCTGATGAGCTTAATTTGACCACCAATCCACTTTTATAGCCAAACTACCGTCAGTCACACGACATGACGCGTTTCGACCTTCCATGATCATCATAGTATGACGACAAACTGACTGGGGATGATTAACTCGCCATGCATATATATGGAAAGCAAAATTAGATATGCGGCTTTCACCTCTATTAGTCTTGACTGCAATACAATTAAACAATTATGGATTGCGCGAGTGGTGGCAACAATTATTTAAATCAACTTTGCGGGCTTGAAGAAAACATCAGTCCAATTGTAATTAAACATTTGTTAAACTATATAGTCAAACTGCCGTCAGTCACACGAGTTGACCCTTTAATATCTTCCATGATAATCATCAGAACACGACGAAAAAAAAATTGGCTAGGATCAAATAAAATAGCAGTGCTTATAGACGGAAAGCAAAATTAGGCGATAGATTTACTATTTTGTTCGACTGGTTAAATACAATTCAGTAATGGATTATATAAAATTCATACACGTCATTTAAAGAATTATTACAAACATTCGCGCAATCAGTGATTGATTAGGAGGAACTAATATCAGTTACGCCAACTGACACTATTGGAGCAAAATTTTTATTCTTAACGCACAATCTCCCGACTTACAGGTAAACTCCACAGCTCATAAATTGTATTTTAAATAGATTTGATGCGGCTCTCATCAGTTATAGTCTTGAATATATGTAATTTGGCGATAATAACAGCTGTACAATTTCTATTCAAATAGATAATGATTGTCGTGGAGAGCTTATATATATATATATATATATATATATATATATATATATATATATATATATATTTAATAATGTCAGTATATTTACAAGAAGAAAAACACATTAATAACAAATGGATAAAGGCAATTTATTTCTGTGAATACTAATCATCGTATACAATCATTCATTTATATACATTCTGGGTTTTCAATTGATTATGCTAGTGGTAACAAATCTGACTCGCTTTTACTTCTGTTTCTTGTTTTGGCTGGTTGGTAAGTGTGTATGCGTTTGTGTTTGTTGTTGCTGTTTGCATGTAAGGTCATTCTCGCAGTATTGCAAAGTGATGTCTGAGATCTGGTCATTATTGTTTTGATGGCTTGAGAATTAACCATTTGTGCGCATTGTTCGCTGTTACATGTACGAGTGCTATTTTTCCCAGTGTAGTTGATCGTTTCACCTTGTTGCGCAAATTTGTATTTTGCACATGGTAACAGCGTCAGTGTGGTTTGCAGTGTTGAACGCTCATATTGTTTGCAAACTTCTGTCACCGTATGCGCCTCTGTTATTTCCTCTTCAGTTTGTTGACAACCCGAATGAATGTATGTATTAGGTGTTGCGAAGCTAGTAACAAATTAGTTCAGTTGTGACCAGAAGGATAAACCAAAGGCAGGTAGGAGCCGGTATTACGCCCTACTGATGAGTCGCCAGTAAGCACGAAACGAATGTGCATGAGATTATACTTTCCGTTCCTGCTGCCTTTGGTTTATCCTTCTGGTCACAACTGAACTAATTTGTTACTTGGTTTGCAACACCTAATACAAACTTGCATACATATTAGTTCTCCGCAACAAACAGTATTTAACTCGAATGAATGTTTGTTGATTATAGTCGAGGGCCTGTTTGGTCTTGCCTGGATACTAGTAAATTGTATTGTTGAATTTTGTTATTCTTTTGTTATTCTGATTTTGCTTTATGTAGAATTGTGAAATTGGTCGAAGTGACTGGGTGCCCCATTGCCAATATATGATTTGAAATAGCTGATTTTCCTGACGGTGCCAAGCCTTTGTTAATCAATATTCTGTGACAAATGTTGCTGGATTCTGTTTATCAATTGCTTCTTCGTACGTCCGATATATGTGCTACCGCACATACATGAGAATTTGTAGACTATGAATGATTTGGAGAGAATTGGCAATTGATCTTTGGCATCCAACCTCATGATTCTCTGTGTACTAAATATCATATTAACTTTAACACTGGGAAAGTTGTCCTTAGTTATTCTATTCAGCCGCCGTGCAATTATTGAGGCTGGTACGTCGCCTCTAAATGGTAAGTTTAGGAAAACCTGCTTGACGGTATCCTCTCTAGTGCGAATCTGCCGTGGTCTGATGTTGACATCAATGAAACGCTCTGGGTAGTTGTTCATTAGCAAAATTTTCCTGAGGTAGCCCAGTTCTTCCTCAATCTTGTGTTCAGAGCAGATCTTCCTGATTCTGTTTGCTAGGTTGTTTACTAAGTTTCTTTTGTGGGATTTTGGCACACTGCTGTTGTAGTGAATGTATTGTCCGGTGAAAGTGGATTTTCTATATATGGCCAGTGTCAAATCCCCGTTTTCTTCTCGAGTGAGTTTGTGTCAAGGAAGGGAAAACTGTCGTCTTTCTCTACCTCGAGAGTGAATTTGATGTCTGGATCGGCTCCATTTGCTTGTTTGAGGATTTCGGAAGGGTCTGCTGCTTCTGAGATGAACAACAAGATATCATCTACATACCTTTTGTAGAGTGCGCACTGGTCAATTATACATTTTAGGCTCGTTTTTTCCAGATGATACATGTATACATCTGCCAGGAGGAGTGCGATGCAACTTCCCATAGCAACACCATTGATCTGGTGGTAGTATATCCCTTCAAATGTAAATTACACGTTTTTCGTACATGCTAATATGAGGTCTTTGGTGTCATTAGTATCTATAGGGAACTCAAAAAACTCATTTTTGATGAGGTCACACAAGATCTCCGTTGTCTTATCCAGTGTTATGTTTGTAAATAAGTATGAGACGTCAAGCGAGACCATTTAATTCTGTACGATGTTCTTACCATTCAGTTCATTTGCTAGTTCGAAGGAGTCCTTGATAGTGTTTGCGCTTATGATGCTTCGTATTGGTTGAAGTATTTTGCAAAGAAACTTGGTTGGTTTATGTTGTGGAGAGTTGATCATTGACATAATAGGCCGCATCGAGGGAGCTCCTGAGGCTGTCACGGCTTTATGAGTTTTTGGTTTGCAGTACAATCTTGAAATACAACGAGAATGACCTTTACATGCAAACACGCACACACACAAACACAAATGCATACACACTTACCAACCAGCCAAAACAAGAAACAGAAGTAAAAACGAGTCAGATTTGTTACCACTAGCATAATCAATTGAAAACCCAGAATGTATATAAATGTATGATTGTATAGCGATGATTAGTATTCACGAAATAAATGGCCTTTATCCACTTTGTTATTAATGTACTTAACTTCCTAATTATATATAATATATATATATATATATATATATATATATATATATATATATTTAAATACAAATATATGCATTTCTGTATTAGATGTTGTGCAACTAGGAGCAAATTAATTCAAATAAGACCAGATGGATAAACCAAAGTCAGCATGAACGGAAAGTGTAATCTCATGTGGACATTCGTTTCGTGCCTCCTGGCGACTCATAATTAGAAGCCGGTATTACGCTCTATACACCGCTATATATTTTGGTAATGAATGTGGGAGAATTTAACTGTGCAATTTCCTATACGAATTTCTAACCCTGCAGTAGTCGTGCTCACCTCATATAGTCTTCCACAATAGTTTTCAAAGCTAATTCACTGTATATCATAATATATATATATATATATATATATATATATATATATATATATATAATATACCAAGTCTTCAATGAATACCAATCCTATGGATTTGAGTCGAGACCTGATACCAAAATAATGGATTGTCGATTCTATCAAAATAAAGATTATAAGAATAATCCGTTAAGATATTTTGTATTATGGTATTTCTTTGACAACTTTGTATGAATAGTTTACAAATTATTGCACGTTAGGTGCTCATTTCTTTAGAAACTATTAATTTAATTAGCAATTTTTGCGAATTTCTATAAAGCGCTAATGCCATTGACTTGATAAAAACTAGGAAAAGTCAAACATCCTCATTTGAACAATTTAAATCCACTTATGTTGTAAAGTTTCACTTCAACATTCTGCTGTTATCAAGATGAACACACATTACGGATATTATCTAACAATTGCTTAAGTTGGCCAAGGCATTAATCAACCAGACAATGGCTTCATTCATTATTGAAAATTGTGGACATCAGCTACGACTGCTACTGATAAACAACTACCTAATAGATTAAAATCTCGTCCCTCTCAGGGAAGTTCTTCGCAATAACCAGGACTACCATGGACAAAAATGAAATTCTGACCAGGCAGTAACCTATTTACTATATTTTAAATTTTTGCATTATATATATGAAATTAAATGAAATATTTTTATTTGGATTATATGATATTCAGTAGTACCTATTTGGTTTAAACTTGCACAGATTTTTTACAATTGATTGTTCTCAGTTATATTGCTACATCGGTTGTTTCGTCTTTTATGGCTCGATATTTTATTTCTCGGCTGTGTTAGCCCAATTTCTGCTGAACTATGCAAATTTGCGTGTGAATTCATTTTGTTTGTAGATTGTCTGTGAGACTCTTTTTACATCTTCGCTCAGATTCTTTTAAGCTGAAAAAAGAGAAATGCGCAAAAATCAACACGATTATACTTGATAATTAATCGCCTAATGAAAACAAAGGAAAGACGTTGGTCAAATTGGCTTTGATTTTGTGAAGCATAGTCCTTTAATAATAAGATTACTGTAATTTAGAAATAATGATCAAAAAAATTGTTTATAACGCTGTGCACATGCAAACGATTATTACAACGTATGTGAGACTACTAGAGGGAAGAGCCGCATATATCATGATGCTTTTCATACATATGCATTGTTGTTTGATTCTCGCTAGACAGTTCGCCGTCGTACTCTGATGATGATCATAGAAGGTCGAAACGCGTTAGTACTTGTAACTGGCGGCAGCTTTGCTATTTTCTGCGAAGACTGGTTAAAGATGATAGGATTAGTGTTTACTTCAAGCTCGCAAACTTGATTTAAATAATTATTCAAACAATCCTATCAAATCCAAAAAAACGTTTTGTTGCCCTTCTACGGATGCTCAGTTCTTATCAAATATATGTGTTTATTTAAAAAAAAATTAACCCGTTTGTTATCATCAAGGTTGCGGTCTTCATATAAGCACTTGACTCATTCATTTCTTACATGTCAGTATAAACTAAGAATTATATAGTTTGGACGTGCTTAGAGCACCAGATACAGAAGCAGACGTGCCCAAGTTCGAGCCTAGTCCACGGCAAATTCCGGCCAATACATGATGAGTTCCAAATAAGGACAAAACCGGTCTACTGGATGAATTGCCTTTTCTACACTATACAATTCTTAGTTTATACAGACAAATTTATGTACCTAATGGGTCAGGTGTTTATATGATGTTCACAACCTTGATTATAATAATTGTTATCACCACCCGCGCAACCAATGTTCATTTAATTTATCCCGTATTTTATTTTGATTGTTTGTTACTTAATTTCTTTTATTCTAATTCAGTTAATTCTAAAAATCGACAAACAATTCTTTTAGTTATTAGGATCTTGCCAGGTTTGAAGTGGTTTTATTAGGCTTTCAAACAGACAGAAAATTTCCAAAAATAAATAAAACAATACTAAACTGGATTTTTCAAAATTACCTGATCTGTTTAGAGACGGACACGGGCTGAGTTCCAGTTGTTTTCTTCTTTGGAGATATTTCGGATTCAACTGGCGACATCCGATATATGTCCAAAAATCAAGAAATCTGTGACTTTGAAGTTTCCACGAGTTACAATCGTGGGTTGTCGCTTTCCACTCTCAGTTTCGCAAAGATCTTATTGATCCAAAATTCCAAGTACGCCTCGAGTTCATCTTTGTGGTGGATTGGTGCTGATTTGTCCCTTTCCTCCGAAGGCTTCAACATCGGTCATACTAAACACTGGAAATGAGGTAATATCTAATCTTAGCCAGTTACCAAAGATTAGATCGTACCTCATTTCCAGTGGTTTGTATGAACGATTTTGAAGCCTTCCACAAGCTGTTCAAGAAGTATAAGTTTTGTTTTCAATCATATTTAATGTTCGACACACATGCAGTAGCTTCATATATGCACTGAATTTAATAACCCCAATTTTGGTGCTCAGAGTGACTTGACCATATGGATGTATTGGAACCTAATAGACGAAGACGAACTATTGAACTTACCACTGATGCCAGTCGGGTTCTGAATTAGGAAACTCATTTAAGTTTGTCAGCGTGGATGCTGTTGAGTAGATTGTAAGACTAAATCAAAATTTTCCAAAAGAATTTTTTGAGGCATAACATTTCCGGAAGTAACGAAAGTAAAAAGCATAAATAAGGCCAGCGGATATCCAGTGCTCATGTTTTGATAAAGTCAAAAGTGTAACGACGTCAGAAGGTCAAATAAAGCCACCGACCCGTACACCTGGAAGCGTTACCGAGATGTCAACCCAGAAGTAATTTGCAACAAAACTGAACAAAACAAAAGCAATGGAATAGCATTTTAAACTCTGGAACCTATCAAGAAAGGTACCAAATAATCAGCATCTCTCTGGAAAAAGATCATCATATCTGTGATATTGGTGGAAGTATTAAATACGTTAAATTAAATTAGGTGTATACAAAGGTCTAGATTGGCATTTAAATACTGTTTGTTGCGAAGAACTAATATATATGCAAGTATGTATTAGGTTTTGCGAACCTAGTAACAAATTAGTTCAGTTGTGACCAGAAGGATAAACCAAAGGCAGCATGAACGGAAAGTATAATCTCATGCACATTCGTTTCATGCTTACTGGCGACTCATCAGTAGGAGCCGGTATTACGCCCTTTAACCACTATATATTCGGTAGAAGAATGTGGAATAATAGGACGGTACAATCTCCTAGACGAATGTGTAAACCTGTAATAGTGAAGCTAACATAATCTGAAGTCAACGACAATACGACTTCAATGCTAACTCACACTATATAATATATATACCGAGTCTGTAAAGGATACTAACACTATGGCTATTGTGTTAGTAACTGATACCTTTTTTGAAATCGATGAGTACCGGATACTAACACTATGGTTTCCGAGTCGGTACATGATACCAACCTGATGGATATAAATTTATGCTAAAGTTCACCCAAATATATAGTGGTTACAAGGGCGTAATACCGGCTCCTACTGATGAGTCGCCAGTAAGCACGAAACGAATGTGCATGAGATTATACTTTCCGTTCATGCTGCCTTTGGTTTATCCTTCTGGTCACAACTGAACTAATTTGTTACTAGGTTCGCAAAACCTAATACATACTTGCATATATATTAGTTCTTCGCAACAAACAGTATTTAACTGTAATATATTGAATTGAATGATGTCATGCTTACCGCGAAATGTGATAACTGATATCGATGAAGGCCAGAGTGTATGGTTTAACTGGAGTAACAGGTGTTCGGAAATTGTTGTAATTCTCAATTTGGGTGAACTTTAGCATAAATTTATATCCATCAGGTTGGTATCATGTACCGACTCGGAAACCATAGTGTTAGTATCCGGTACTCATCGATTTCAAAAAAGGTATCAGTTACTAACACAATGGCCATAGTGTTAGTATCCTTTACAGACTCGGTATATATATTATATAGTGTGAGTTAGCATTGAAGTCGTATTGTCGTTGACTTCAGATTATGTTAGCTTCACTATTACAGGTTTACACATTCGTCTAGGAGATTGTACCGTCCTATTATTCCACATTCTTCTACCAAATATATAGTGGTTAAAGGGCGTAATACCGGCTCCTACTGATGAGTCGCCAGTAAGCACGAAACGAATGTGCATGAGATTATACTTTCCGTTCATGCTGCCTTTGGTTTATCCTTCTGGTCACAACTGAACTAATTTGTTACTAGGTTCGCAAAACCTAATACATACTTGTCTAGATTAGCATTTGAGTATAATCAGGAGTTTAAATTACATAGTACTATTACGAAAAAATGAAAAAAATTGCACAAGTATTTAGATGCTAAATCGCAGCTATATAACTTTATAAATTTACGCATGTTCAAATAAATTTTTTTGAAAAATATTTCAAACTATTTTCTGAATAAATTAAAATTCATTTAGTACTGAGTTTCGTTTTTGTTACATCTAGGATGACATCTCGGTAATGCTTCCAGGTGTACGAGTCGGTGGATTTATTTAGCCTTCTGTGTTATTACGCTATTGACTTTACTATGGCATGAGCTCTAGATATACGCTTGCCCTTCTTATGAAATTTGCTTTCGTTACTTCCCAAAACATACCTTTGGCAAATTTTATTCAGTCTTAGAATCTCCTGAATAGCATCCCGTTCCTGAGTATACCCAAATGCTAATCAATATATCTGCATTCATCTAGTTTAATTTAACGGGTTTAATGCTTGCACAATTAACGTTAATACAATGAGCTTTTTCCACAAATATGCTGATTATTTGGTATCTTTCATCATTGATTCCGGTGTTTGAAATGCTACTCAATTGCATTGTTTGTTCAGTTTTGTTGCAAAAAACTTCTAGGTTGACATCTCGGTAATGCTTTCACGTGTACGGGGTGGTGGTTTTTTGGCTTTCTGACGTCGTTACGCTATTGGATGTATCAATTATATTTCATTTAGTACTGAGCTGCGTTTTTGTTATAAGTTAATAAAAAAGTATGCATCTCATCCTCGTTAGCAATTGATTCCTGCAGCCACTGAATATTTTTCAATCAGGACGAAACTGATCTAAAATATAAGTTGCTTTTGTTATCTTATGCAGTGTGTGGCTTATAGCCATAATATTTGTACAAATGACTCCTGCCGTGATAAGTTAAATAATTACCCGTTTCTATGATGACATGTCCTCTGTGTTATTCTCGCAGATAGGAGTTAGCTAGTTGGATCTTTATGGTAAAGCGACAAAAATTGTTTGCGATCAAAACAAGAGTTTATGGATTTACTGGAGTAACAGCTGTTCAGAAATAGTTTTAATTCTCAAATTTGGTGAAATTTTGCATATATTGAAATCCATTGTGTTAGTACCATATAACGACTCGTCAAACATAGTGTTAATACCATGTATCTTTTTGGTACTATAATATTTGTATCGGGTACTGACATAATTGCCATTGTGTTGATAAATTTACAGACATAGGTATATATATATATATATATATATATATATATATATATATATTATATCGGACGTACGAAGAAGCAATTGATAAGCAGAATCCAGCAACATTTGCCACAGAAATTGATTAACAAAGGCTTGCCACCGTCAGGAAAATCAGCTATTTCCGATCATATATTGGCAACGGGGCACCCTGTCAATTCGACCAATTTCACAATTCTACATAAAGCAAAATCCGAAAAATTATTATTTATCTACGAAGCACTTTACATAAAACAACAAGCACCTGACCTTAACATTCAAAAGTTTCATCAACATGATATCCTTATCGACTGGCCAAGAATAACAAAATTCAACAACAATCTACTAGTATCCAGCCAAGAACCAACAGGCCCTCGACTAGAATCAACAAACGTACAATCGGATTGGCAACAATGTGAAGTGGAAATAACAGAGGCGCATACGATGACAGAAGTCTCCAAACAATGTGAGCGTTTAACATTGCAATCAACATTAGCGTTGTTACCAAGCGAAAATAGCAATCTTGCGCAGCGGGGTGAAACGATCAACTATACTGGGAAAAATAGCACTTGTATATGTAACAGTGAACAATGTGCACAAATGGCTAACTCTCAAGCTACCAAAACAATAATGACAAGATCTCAGACATCACTTCGCAATACTGCGAGAATGACCTTTACATACAAACACGCATACACAACACAAACACAAACGCATACACACTCACCAACTAGTCAAAACAAGAAACAGCAGTAATAACGAGTCAGATTTGTTACCAATAGCATAATCAATTGAAAACCCAAAATGTATAAATATGTATGATTGTATAAGAGATGTTTAGTATTCACGAAATAAATGGCCTTTATCCACTTTGTTATTTATGTGTTGTTTTCCTAATTATAAGAATATATATATATATATATATATATATATATATATATATATATATATATATATATAAGAACAAAACAACGTACTCCATGGAATAACATTTATTAATAAATGTTATTCCATGGAGTACGTTGTTTTGTTCTTACATTTTAAAAAATGGTGAAATTAGAAACTATCAATATATATATATATATATATATATATATATATATATATATATATATATATATATATATATAGTATAGAGTGAGTTAGCGTTGAATTTGCATTGTTGAAGACTTTATATGATTAAACACCAAACCCATTGTATTTAACCAGTCTTGAACAACGTCAAAGCAACGCCAGCCGCAACGCATGAGCTCGACCTTCCGTCATCATCAGAGTACGACGTCAAGCTGAATATCGAGGATCAAACCGCATTGAATATATATGAAAATCATATCTTAATTTGATTTCCATATATATTCAATGCGGTTTGATCCTCGATAGTCAGTTTGCCGTCGTACTCTGATGATGATCATGGAAGGTCGAAACGCGTCAGTGTGTTGCGGCTGGCGGTAGTTTTGTTACGTTGTTCGAAGACTGGTTAAATACAATGGGTTTGAACTTTATATGATGTTAGCTTCAAAACTGCAGGTTAACACATTCGTACAGGAAATTCTACCGTCCTATTTTCCCACATTCCTCACACAATTATATAGTGGGTTAATTGCGTAACACCAGGTCCCACTGATGAGTCGCCAATAAGCACGAAATGAATGTGCACGAGATTATAATTTGCGTTCATGTTGTCTTTGGTTTATCCTTCTGGTAATATTTGAACTAATTCTTTACTAGCTGCATAGCACCTAATACATAATTGCATAAATTTTAGTTCAACGACACAAAAAGTATCTAACTCTTATATATTTAATTGAATGGTGTCATGATTATCGCTAAATGTGATAAGTGGTATCGATCAAGGCCAGAGTGTATAGTTTTACTTTAGTAAAAGTTCATCAGAAATAGATGTAATTTTCAATTTTGGTGAACTTTAGCATACATTTAAATCCATCTTGTTGGTACCATGTATACCACTCGACAACCAATGTGTTAGTGCCATGTACCTTTTAGGTACCATAATTTTGGTATCGGGCACTGACAGGATAGCCATAGATTTGGTTCTCTTCACAGGCTGGGTATATATATTATGTAAAGTTAGTTAGCTTTAAAGTCGCATTGTCGAAGACTTTATACGAATTTAGCTTCATTACTGCAGGTTCACACATTCGTATAGGAGATTGTACCGTCCTATTTTCCCACATTCCTCACACAAATGTAATCGGTAAAGGGCGTACTATTGGCTCCTACTGATGAGTCGCCAGAAAGCTCGAAACGAATGTGCACGAGATTATACTTTCCGTTTATTTTCTCTTTGGTTTATCCTTCTGGTCATATTTTAATTAATTAGTTACTAGGTGCGCAACACCTAGTACATAATTGCATTACGATTATTTGTCTGAAGAAAAAACTTCAGTTAGTGTAAAATTGAAATTTGAACGCAACGCTCAGTGTGAAACTGTGAATTACATTAACAACTAGCTGCAAAGTATAATTGGTTGTGACCAGAGCTATATTTGCGTCTTCAAAAATGGATTTGTTCAAGTTAGTGTATAAAATCGTTTGAAGATAAACCTATAACTGTTTGTTGAATATTGACCACAATGAAAGCAGTCCTCTACTTATACAAACGTGGCTTCAAATGCCATCCAACAGGATCTTCATTTATATTTGACTAAATATGATGCATGTATTTTAGGTTTTATCAATAACGGCGTGGCTACCGTTATGAATCTTTTTCAGTCCGTTATTTTTAACTTTACAATGCGGCTACAGTGTCATGCTTCTATGACCAACTTTGTGTAATATTTCTCAGTCGTCCAACAAATCAATGAAGCCCTACAAGTATGTTCTCCAGATTGGAGTATCAAGATAACTAAAGAAAGTAATGCCGGAAATCAGTTAGCAAAATATGAAGTTTTTCTGATAAAAAACTGAAGTGGCATTTATTTGTGGAGTTTAAACATGTTCAGACGTCTAGCTTGATCTGGAGGTGATAAACAAAAATATTGGTCGTTCCCTAATTTCACACTCGCTTCTCGTTACATATGCTCTATATTTTACCTATATATATATATATATATATATATATATATATATAGTTTAATAGAAGGATTTGGACAATAATTAATTCATCAGTTTAAACTAAACTTTGAATCACACCTGTTGAGAAATTTCCGCGAATAGGTTTTGAACCGCGACACACTTGCTTCGGAGTCTGTGACTATCCACTGTACCATTCGTGCCGCATGCCATATAGGGATACAATTCTAGCACAGCACTTGAAGAATTCCTCTGGCCAAGGTAGAAACTGGTCTACGAGATGAATTGCCTGTTTCTTGATGCAATATTTGATCTGTATTGACTAATATATATATATATATATATATATATATATATATATATATATATTCATTTGTAGATACTTGAAATAAGAACGGCAGAGAAAGGATTCTTGTCTCTGAAAAAAAATTCTTTTTATCATTGCAGTCCACAAAATATATGCAGATTTTTAAACGCGTGAGACATGCAATTTCTGTCAGTCTACGGCCTTTCATAAGGCATTTTATACAAATAATAAACTGAACTTAATCATTAATGGTTAATAAGTTCTTTGTAAATATATGTACATATATAAAAACGTTTCTAGTCTTTACAGACAGGGATCCGCACTGTATAATTTAACTTCTATTTTTATTCAGCTCTTGTAATGGTTCTTCTATTACAAGCATAGTAAGTTTTAAAAATTTAAGTGTTAAATATTTTGCCAATAAAACGTTTGAATAATTTGAAGAAAAAAATCCCCTTCTGTTATGTAGGAAACAAACATAAAATTGGGTGCTATTGTTTTTAACCAATAATTAATACGCTTTTAATATATTAATATAATATTTATTCAGAATTCAGTAGTATAAGTAAATGTTGAAAGTCATTTATGGTATGTTTCATTTTGGTATAGCTATTTATATTTGTCTTACTGTTTCAAGACACTACAGCAGCGTGACTGGAACACAGCAGTTTTCGGTTAGCTGTTGAGAAGTTATGTAAATTCTGCCTTTCAATATTCGCTAGTTGATTGCAAATATCACTGCCCAATTACCAGAGATATTTATCTAGACAGGAAACTGTCTTATTTGCGAGCTTCTTATTTATTAGATAGAATTGTCCGCTGATCAAGTGGATTAAAATTTTTCGCTGAAATAACTTTCTATGCTTTTATTTTTGTGCGTTAGTGCTTAGGCTAGAAAAATTAGTTGTAGACAAATGTTTACAGGAAAATTGTGCGAATAGCAGTTTTGCCTAAACGGAAATTAGAGCATAGAAATTTTTGATAAACAAGCAGATTAATTCGGTCAGAATTTTATTTATCCCCAGCGCAAAGAGAAGATGGATGTATATAACCGTTCAGACCATCCGCGAAAACGGGTAGTGCAGGTATAGGTGTGGCGCCCTAGACAGCAAATTTTACCATAAAGATAAACCAAAGGCAGTATTAACGTTAATTATAATCTCGTGCACATTCGTTTCATGCTTATTGGCGACTCATTTGCAGGAACCGGTTTTACGTTCTTTACCCACTATATATTTAGGCCAGGAATGTGGGCAAATATGACGGTATAATCTCCTATAGAAAATAGGACGGTGCAATCCCACATACCTCACCCAAATATATAGTGGGAAAAGGGCGTATTACCGGCTCCTACTGATGAGACTCCAGAAAGCACGAAACGAATTTGCACGAGATTATACTTTCCGTTCATGCTGTAGTTGGTTTATCCTTCTTGTGATATTTGAACTAATTTTTTACTAGGTTTGTAATACCTAATACACAGTTGCGTATATATCAAATAGTTCTCCGCCACAAACAGTATCAAACCTTCTATTGGCTTGAAATTTTAATGCTAAATATTACTTGAGGCAAAAGGTGAAAGCGAGTTATGCATTTATCTTTTAGCAAAACATGGCTCGTTTTAGTAAGCGTTCATGCGCCAAAATCTCTAACATGCAACTTCAAATGCGAATTCTGAATCCTTGAATTAAATTGTCAGCTTAGCGTGTAAGGTGTATTTTTTTCAGACTTAAATATGTTGTATTTTTTTCGTGGGTTTGTTAAATTCTGTAAAATCTCAGATATGGTTAAAGAAGCATATTATATTATTATAGCATATAGTGGCATTTCGAGTCAGGTTAACAGATTCTGCAATAACTTAATAATGCTTACATTATTAAAATATTGTTCAAACGGCCCTAATGTGCAAACTCGAGTGACCAGTGTTCACAGATTTTCAAATGAACAAATTAAACTAATGATAACGCGTAGGTGTTAATCTAGGTATACATCATCCCTGACGTATTTGTCAGGTGTTGATGGATGGCAATTTTTTCCATTTTAAAATGGAAACTGCTAATTTGTAGAAATTTGACAATCTGTTAAAATAAAAAGTTACATTAAGATATTTGGCGTCGAACTTTATTACACAAGCGACAGTTTCCTTGATTAATTGTAATAATATTGCATTTTATCAACCGAGAAATTCAAGAAATCATTTAAAATTTTGCGCATAAAATACAATTTATTCATAAACTTACGAATATTTTAACAAATAGGAAATTGCTAAATTCACAACAAATTCAATGTTTTGATAAAATTGCAATTTAAACAATCATTCATTGCGCGAGGGATGGTAACAATTCCTAAAATTAAGTTTGCGAGCTTGAATTAAACACAAATTACATTGTCTTTATCTAGTCGTCGAACAACATAGCCAAACTACCGCCAATCGCTCGCAATGACGCATTTCGACCGTCCATGATCATCATAAGAATACGACGGCAAACTGACTAGCGAGGATCAAACCGCATTGTATATATATGGAAACAAAATTAGATATGAGTCTCATACCTCTCGCATAAATTGTACTTGACTGGAAATGTCAGCTGCACGATTTCTATGCATTCTCGAATATTAACTGCGAGCAGCTCACAGATATATATATATAGAGAGAGAGTATATATATATATATATATATATAAGGCAAAACAATATAGTTTAATTGACTGGTAAGCTGCTAACATTACTTATATTGACGTGAGCCAAGCGCCAATACATGGGATTGCGTGTATACTCTAGCTCGTAAACTTGATTTAAAGAATTGTTACAACCACCCACAATCACCGTCGTTTTATTGTAGTCACATAGCATATATATATATATATATATTTATATATATATATATATATATATATGTGGCGAAAGCTGCAAACAGTTAATGTTTGTGACTGCATAGAAATCGTGCAGCCGACATTTCCAGTCAAGTATAATGTATGCGAGACCACTAGAGGTGAGAGCCGCATATGTAATTTTGTTTCCATTTAAATACAATACAGTTTGAATCTCACTAGTCAGTTTGCCGTCGTACTCGGATGATGATCATGGAAGGTCGAAACGCGTCAGTGCGTGCGACCTGCAGTAGTTTAGCTATGTTGTTCGACGACTTGATAAATACAATGAGATCGGTGTTTACTTCAAGCTCGCAAAGGTTTTTTAAAGAAAAATTACAATTTGTTCTTTATAAGAAATTTTTCTAAATAAGTTTTAGTACAAAAGGTAGCCTTCCTTATAGATCACAGCTTCGTAATTATTGGACAATTATTCAACCACGTTGTCCTTGCGAATGATGCCAGACCTTATCATTAACCAACTTGTACTATGTTGTTCTAAATAATTCACCAAATTAGCGATAGATATTGTTATACAATTTTTGACTGCATGGGTGTTAATAAGAACTATTTAAATAAAGGTTGTATTTAAATGATTGTTATAACTACCCGGCAAATCAACGATTTTCTAATTCTATTAATCTTCACTTTAATTCCACTTCCGCAGGTTGAAAGACGTCTGTACAATAATTACTCATTTGGGATGGTTAGTTAGAACTTCATGTCGAAAGAGTAGCCACACAGTCGTCACCTGAACGAAAGGCTAACCAAAGATATGAGTTAGCATATAACAACAACATTGTTTGTATTTTGTGGCAGACTGGATGTGATTTGAACAACTGACTCCATAGTAAACGTTCCCAGGTTCAAATCCTGTCTGTGGCATATTCTGGACAGTATGCTGGAGGAATTGATTTTTTATAGTATATACTGTTAAGTATTTACTGATATATATATATATATATATATATTTATTTTATTTATTTATTTATGATATCCATGCCGTTTTAATTAACACAGTATTCTTATAATTAGGAAAACAACACATTAATAACAAAGTGGATAAAGGCCATTTATTTCGTGAATACTAAACATCTCTTATACAATCATACATATTTATACATTTTGGGTTTTCAATTGATTATGCTATTGGTAACAAATCTGACTCGTTATTACTGTTGTTTCTTGTTTTGACTAGTTGGTGAGTGTGTATGCGTTTGTGTTTGTGTTGTGTATGCGTGTTTGTATGTAAAGGTCATTCTCGCAGTATTGCGAAGTGATGTCTGAGATCTTGTCATTATTGTTTTGGTATCTTGAGAGTTAGCCATCTGTGCACATTGTTCAATGTTACATGTACAAGTGCTATTTTTCCCAGTATAGTTGATCGTTTCACACCGCTGCGCAAGATTGCTATTTTCGCTTGGTAACAACGCTAATGTTGATTGCAATGTTAAACGCTCACATTGTTTGGAGACTTCTGTCATCGTATCCGCCTCTGTTATTTCCACTTCAGTTTGTTGCCAATCCGATTGTACGTTTGTTGATTCTAGTCGAGGGCCTGTTTGTTCTGGGCTGGATACTAGTAGATTGTTGTTGAATTTTGTTATTCTTGGCCAGTCGATAAGGATATCATGTTGATGAAACTTTTGAATATTAAGGTCAGGTGCTTGTTGTTTTATGTAAAGTGCTTCGTAGATAAATAATAATTTTTCTGATTTTGCTTTATGTAGAATTGTGAAATTGGTCGAATTGACAGGGTGCCCCGTTGCCAATATATGATCGGAAATAGCTGATTTTCCTGACGGTGGCAAGCCTTTGTTAATCAATTTCTGTGGCAAATGTTGCTGGATTCTGCTTATCAATTGCTTCTTCGTACGTCCGATATATGTGCTACCGCACATACATGAGAATTTAGAGACTATGAATGATTTGGAGAGAATTGGCAATTGATCTTTGGCATCCAACCTCATGATTCTCTGTGTACTGAATGTCATATTAACTTTAACACTGGAAAAGTTGTCCTTAGTTATTCTATTCAGCCGCCGTGCATTTATTGAGGCTGGTATGTCGCCTCTAAATGGTAAGTTCAGGAAAACCTGCTTGCCGGTATCCTCTCTAGTACGAATCTGCCGTGGTCTGATGTTGACATCAATGAACCGCTCTGGGTAGTTGATCATTAGCAAAATTTTCCTCAGGTAGCCCAGTTCTTCCTCGATCTTGTGTTCAAAGCAGATCTTCCTGATTCTGTTTGCTAGGTTGTTTACTAAGCATACACACTCACCAACTAGTCAAAACAAGAAACAACAGTAAAAACGAGTCAGATTTGTTACCAATAGCATAATCAATTGAAAACCCAAAATGTATAAATATGTATGATTGTATAAGAGATGATTAGTATTCACGAAATAAATGGCCTTTATCCACTTTGTTATTTAGTGTTGTTTTCCTAATTATAAGAAATATATATATATATATATATATATATATATATATATATATAAATATATAAGATATGTGTTCATATCAAGTTTTTAACATTGATTTAAATGATTGGTAGCTACTATCGGCTTATTATGCTGTGAGTAGCGTATTTCTAATGACAATCTGTGACTATTACTACAATAGTTCATTTAATTAAACAATTGAATTTTAAAAGACGTTTCTATATGAACATTTCTCTGGTCCTTCCTTAGCAATTTGATGTAACCCTGAAATTATTGCTAACCAGGTTCAATTATATCCGATTGTTTATTAGTATATATGTTGGAAAACATTTTCCTACAGTATATAATCAACGCTGATTTCATTAAATCAAATCTCTGCATACCATAACTGATGTTTGCGGAATTGGCATATCCGTAAGATATTACTTAGCAAAATGCCTTGATTTGAAACTCAGTGTTCTAAATCTAATTATATATATATATATATATATATATATATATATATATATATATATATCCTTCTATATGCTTCATTTCAAATAAATCACTTAATATGATGACATAGTGTACATACTATTGTGACAGATTTGGCATGGCTAGTTGGAATTTGAGATCGTAAGCATGTGATGGAGTACCCAACTGAAGAAAAGACTGACCGTAAAACAGGAGTTGTTATAGAAATAAAATTTTCATGTAGTGCGTGTCTTGAATCGCGCAGTAGTTGAGAAGCAAGACCCTCAAACTAATGTGCTTCAGCTCATGCCGCGGTCGCGGCAACTTAAGCGCGTACTTTATGAATTCCTAATAAACATGAAACCATTAAATTTGCCTTGTCGTGCAGTGTTTAGTTTATACTAATAACATGAAATTTCACGCATAAGTATATGTATATATATATATATACACATGCCATATATATATATAAATTGGAAAGCAAAACAAGATAGAAATATGTAAGTATAGAGAGAGTGTGAAAAAACGGAAACCAATCAAATTCGTGCGTCACCTCCAGTTTAAGCTCATTGCCTGTACATGCTTTATCTGCTTGCATAAATTCGGCTGCAGTTTGTTTATTAATAAGGCTTCGTATGGGGCTAGCTGCCTATTGTCATTGCATTTAGTAATTATTTTGAATGCTTCGTCTGGAGAACATATGTGTGATGTTTCGACGATGTGTTGCACAATTGCAGACGTGTATTCATCATTTGATTTAAAACAGGCGTCTAAGTTAAAATGTTCTCTCATTCGAGTAATTAATCGTCTGGTTGATCGACAACTTGTGCATATATATATAGTTATGAGTGTGTGCGTGTGTGTGGTTTGAACAAACTATTGCTTAGAATTGAAAATTTAATTCATCTACTAAAGTAGACTTGTCTTTAATTGGCACAAATCATTAGTTGAGATGAATATGTTGGCTCAGATTTGCACCCGTTGCATCTGACTCAGTCTCACAACTGGTCCTCTAGATTACCAAAGCTACGCATTGCACGCAATTTTCGCATTCAAATAAACATTGCATAATATAGGAATGGAAATTCTTGTCGACAGTTTTCTTTCTAAACAAACACTCCTCATTAACTTAGCGAATCCCCGTAGCTCTAATTTTAACCGCGGGCATTTGGTTTAGTGTTAAATTATGTTCAAATAAACGTTTCTATTCAGTATTTTTTTGTAATGATTAATTAATGAGGAACACAAATATATACATAATAATATATATCACAAAGTTGATTTATACAGAGTGCATCAAATAATATATTTTTATGAAAAAAATAAATAAACAGAAGTATTTGATTGAGAATAGTTAGGCTAATTTATTTAAAAATATCTTACAATAAAAAAGGATTTAAGTATTAAATATTATTCATCTTCATTTCCTTGAGTGAATAAAATGAAGTCTGCTTTTGTGTCTTATTTACGTTATTTATCTGGAGCAGTCTGAGACTTGCAGGATTAATTGACTCTTGACGTTTTAGTATATGCGGACGTGCCTGTGAGCAGGTTTTGATAATTTACCCTCTAGTGCAAATTGACACTTCCCTTAATGGATTTTGTTATTTTTTATTCAAAGTAATAAAGGCTTTTCTTTTTACGCCGTCTTTCATGCCATGATATACTTAAGTTTTGATTCGTCTCATCAGTAACAAAGCAGGATGCGTAGATTTCAGTATTAATAGATAATTTTCTTCTACATTTTCAGGAAATGACTTTGCTTATAATTGTTTCGTATGTTTATCTGCTTCTGTTTCAATTTGTTGCTGGACAGATAGATTGGTTGCTGTTGCTGATCAGAAGAACATTTGCTCAATTACTGTTATAGATATATATATATATATATATATATATATATATATATATATATATATATATTTCCGGATTGTGTGAATCACGGCCAATCTAATTGGTATTACTTTGGTGGAACTTTAGAATATTGAAGTCAAATGCTTGGTATCGGATGTTATTGGTTTTGCATATGTATAATTCTTTTTCGATTTTACGTACTCAGAAAAATGTTTTTAAACGGCCTGTGCTTCGTTTCACTACTATGCTCTGAGGGTACTGATTTGCCGAATGTTCCAAGGCGTTTCAAATAAAATCTGCGGAATGCGTTGGTGGATTATATTGATATATTGCATTTTATACAATAATTTGAATTTCTGCCAAAGCATGTTAATTTGCGAACCACAAAGGATTTACATAGAGTTAGCAATTAGTTATTGGCATCCTGCCTTGTGATACTTTGTGCGCAATAGGTTAAAAGTGAATTGGAAAACTTTACCTGTGTCAATCAAATCCACCGCTGCGCGATAATTGAAGCTGCTGGATCGTTTTGAATTAGTAAATATAGAAGTAAAATTTGTTGGTTTCCATTTTAACCTCAATCGGGTTTTGTCAGATCTTGAATTATTCAAAACATCCAAATAGTGTTTTATTAGCAAAATGTTCAAGGGAAGGTCATCTCAATCTCACTTTTACGAAGGCTGCTACAGTATAAAACCAAAAATAAAATCAGTTATTATCCACTTTATCAAACGGAAACCTTTGAAATTTATGGTTAAATAAATGCAGTTTTATTGCTGAATATTCAAAAATATTGCGCATTTGCCGACAGTGAGCATAGTTTTGTATATTAAAGATCATTTCTACAAAAAAATATATATATTTGTGTGTGTGTGTTTATATATATATATTTATGTTTCTTTACTGTATCTTTATGAACTGTTTTCATAGAATAACTAAACTAACTTCTATACCATTCATTAAAAAACGTATAATTTAATAATTTGCTAAACGGCGCCTGTCATATTCTATTGTACCTTGAAATAATCTCCAGGTATTAGTGAAATGTACAGAAAAAATAGATTGAAGGTTTTCTCAACATAGAAATTAATTTATCATCAACCGGTGCCACTACTATATTTCAGTCAAATTTTGATTAGTCAAACGATAAGTACACACCAGTGGGCTAGGAAACCGATCGCCTTCATAGATATTATCTTAAATTTTATCAGATATTTTTGTAGTCTGATAATTTCCTGGTACTCTGAATGAACACTCAAAACTCATATATTGCTTTATTTAAATAAATTGCAACTGCTAATTTAAGACAACTTTTGGACGCTAATTTTAGCCAAAAAAATTAAAATGCTTATTTTTAATCATTATTTCAATTTGCTTTAATTCGAAACATTTATTTTGTTCAAAATTTATTCCATAATGATATATTCGTTCATATTTCAAATTTATTAATAACAAACAATTTTTAGAAGTTAAAGGAAATCTGGTGAATCTGTAAATCTGCATAATTATGACTATTTGATGGTTTTATTCTTCTGAATAACTACATGTTTCATTGAAAATAGCCAAAGATCCCATATAAATTATTGCATAAATACGGGTCAATTTATAATATTATTTATCCATTTATGCGTGAGCCAAAGTGACGATTTGCTTCATTTTTGGCGAGGATCTGTGACTTGGGCTGGATTTGAGAGAATGGAGTAATTCGAATCGACTGTGTTCTTTGCTGAAATATTGCATTTTTGTACTCTACACTATTTTTGAGCATTTATGTCTCTATCAGGCCTTTATTAATTTGGTTATAGCTCGTATGTACTTTTAATCAAATTTTTCATGATTTCTACAAGTATTTGTTAGATGCTACCGTTTTGATTTTGTGGAATTAACACAAAAGTCTAATTAGGAACCACTGAACGCATATTTTATTGTTCAGTTCCTTATGTTGCCACTGATTAAAATGATAGTGGGGTTTATTTTACTGCATTTACTCTCAAATGTTGCCAAAAGATTTAAATATCTGGTAGTATTGCTTCCGGTAATTATGATTATGAGGGGGATAAGGATAATGATGATTGTTATTATTATTATTATTATTATTTTAAGAAAAGAAGGATGTGACGTATTGATAAACCGTGCAAGCTTGTTTAGTGGATTTGTAACAAACCGAATCCTTTTTTTGTCAATTAAGCACTAAATTATTGATATTGGGTGCAAATTATTTTGCATTATCATTTCAAATTCGATCAATTGATTTCACATGAATCCGTTATATATATCACTTGTCTAGTTTTATCGATGTTTTTGTTGTTGTAGATCTTGTAGTGGCGAATGCAGGTGCAAAATTTTTATTCATTAATTTTAAGTATGTCCAGCGCAATAGCTACGCTACAGACTGAGAAATTTGTGCAAAATCGAGACAATTAATTGCTTGCATATTTACCTTTGATATTCAGGATTATAGTTATTTCGGTGATAATTTAAACATTCAAACACTAATGCTGATAGATTACTCTGAAATTTACTTGATATTTTGCCTTATTTGAAATTTATGTAGTCTGTTATCGAGTGCTTTGATTCATTAAGAGTTCAAATCTTTTTCATTTATGTAATCGCAAAATATTTCTTACCATATTCAATAAGTTGGTCACAAATTTGATATTATAGAGCATATTTTTCATTCTAGTAAGATTAAATTATTTGCTGGTAAATTTTGGCCTCTATTGAATTCCCTTATTTTCTCAAATGGCTTAGGTATCACAAATTACGCTTGTTGTCCATCTTTTACTATGGTGTACATTGATGTCGAAATCAACGTTATCATGTTTCTCCAGGAATTATGCTGGGTCTTCTGCTTTTGGAATGAATAGTAAATAGCAAATAAATTTTTCTTATACTATTTGCAAAGGTGAATTTTTTTCTTCATAATCGGTTTTAGAAAATTCGCAAATGAGCGCATTTAACAAACAATGTTTAGTGTAATTCTTAATGTCTTCAATTTTGCAACGTGAGTGATGTTATTTTTGTAATAAACTTCCGAATTTTGCATGTTGTTATGCTATCTTTGAGGTCCTTCATACTAATTGAAAAATTTGGTTTTAAAAACGTGGTTAAAATAATGTTATTCGGTGAAATCTTGATATATGTAAAGGCAATCTATGGATCAGTGGTTGCATGTACTCAGGAACACTGCAAGTCAACTCGTTCAAATGTAAAAATCCTTATATACTAAACAGTTCGCACCTATATACAAATTAGTTCAAGTAGCATCAGAAGGATTTGCCAAAGTCTCGCGGTATAATCTCATGTGAAAATGTATTTCGTGTTTACTGAATACTTATCAGTAGGTGCCGATATTATGCGCTATGCCTATTATATGTAGTCAAGAAATATGGGGACAGTTGAACAGTGCTATCTCCTATACACATCTACACAACGTATAAATTATAATTTAATATAATTTAGATCACCGCTAAAAAATATTAAGCTATTATAAAGTTCACTGAATGATGCTCGGGTCACTATGAAATTTGAAAACTCATTTCCTTCAAAACCAGAATACAAAGATTTGCCAGAGTAGCCCGTGTAGATAAATGGTTCTTGAAGTAAACACCAATCCCATTGTATTTAATCATTCGTCGAACAACATAGCAAAACTACCACCAGTCTCCAGTACTGACGTGTTTCAAACCTCCATGATCATCTTGAGAGCACGACGGCAAACTGACTAGCGAGGATAAACGGTTATTTGTCGCAATTTCGGTGAAATTTAGCCGATTTACGATACAGTACGTTAGATATCTTTTTTAAGAGGGGTGCGTGTTAGATATAATGAGTTGGCTTTAAAGTCGCATTACCGAAGAATTTATATAAAGTTGATTTATTTACTACTTGAATACACATATATTCCAGCTATCCAAAATTTCTTATCAAATACAATGTGGATTTTTGTAGTAATACCAGATTCTTCTGGTAATAAGTCTGTAAACATGAAACACGTGTACATTAAAGTGTTTTTTCATAAAAAATTCACATATTCTTCTGATTCGATTTGATCAAATTTGTTATGAAGTATGCAATACATCATATATACTTGAATATAAATATACATATATATATATATATATATATATTATTTCACGCAAAATATAAATAATTGGATTTGTACTAATTGCCGTACATTCCTCACACAAATATACAGTTTGTATAGGTCGTAGCTGTCATCTCCAGCTGACGAGTGCTCTTATGCACGAGACGTGTCATAATAGAGCGAAATTCTGGCTGATGGTGAATTTGGTACTATCCTTCTGGGCTTTTGAACTATTTTGTTTCTAGGTGCGTAATTCAAACATTAAACTGTTATAAAACTGTACCTTGTGGATAGGAAATAGGTCCTATAACGTGAGGAATTAAATTTAAGACCTTGAAAACTTACTAATGTGGATTCGTTTACTTTCCCCAAATATTCCAGCTGGTATTGCGTAGATTTCCTCTGAAGGACGAAAGTGTGCCCTCTTATATAAAGTTTATTTTATAAAATTTTTTATCTGTTGTTAAATTTTGCAAAGCTAGTTTAATTCAATATTAATTGTCCTCTGTCGGCATTGCGTATGTTTCTTAATGACGAATCAGAGCCCGCTAGTTAAACTTTAAATTAAAATTGTTGTCAATCGGTGTTCAAGCTAAAGAAGACCGAATAAAATAAGTTTGTATGAAGCTGAAAATTGCATTCAATCCACAGGGAGCCGTTTTATTACCCTGAACTGAAATAGACATGCGATCGATAGATATTATAAAATCGTTTTTTGGAGAACTAATGCAAGTAAATTTCACTCCCCAAAGCGGTATTATCAGAAAGATTCTTCAGGATAATATGTCCCTGGTGCAAAATAATATTAACTTAAACTTAATTGAAGACGCTCAAATGTTTTGTAAAATATCAAACAGTTACAGTGTCTATGTATAAAGCATTGAAAACCTATTAAAGTTTTTCATATAGGAGCCAGACGATAGGACAAAGTCAGCGAGAAGAAATTACTATAGGCCCATAAGGGCATGAGCTTCGGGCTTGCTGGTTCTTTATTAACTAATTACCTCTTAATGCTCGAAACCACTATGTGTATATTTGACGGTGTTGTGTCGACTCCTATCTATGAGTTTCAAGCAAACAGAACGCCAATGTAATATGTGAATTAGCACTTTATTGCCATGAACTTTGGCAACATGTGATCTAGTTCTCTAATAAACACGTCATAGATTCAGAGTATCTGACCTTGAATGTTTTGCACTTTCACGGGCAATCATCACGCTATTAAACCTATTGATTTTAAGTTTTTATATGAGCTGTTACTTTTACAAAGGATTCGTAAATCTGAAAATGATTTTCTTTACAATAATATGTAACGACACAAAAAAATTTGCCGAAATATTTCGTAAATTAAATTCAATTCAATTTACGCGGCACCAATGAGAAAAAAGCGAAATTTGCCGTTAACCAATGGTGTGCGAGCAGTCAAATTAAGGCTATTTAAGCACGGTAAATTTACCATGCAAGTCAGTTGTCGCGTTTGCCTTCTGCTGTGAGTTACGTATGCGTGCTGTCTGCTATTGTCACCTACGCTGATTTTGGGCTTGATTCACACACATTGGCAATTTCATTCACGCCAATCTTTTCGTTGTACAACTAGTGAGAAGGAGCAACATCTACAGTTGATCCCTTCAGTGAGCCAGTTACTGCAGAACTTCAACGAGATTACTCAGCTACTCACTCGCCAGGGATGTCAACGCCACAACAGTAGGAACAAAAACTGAAGTCAACTAGGGCTGGTCTCAAGTGTCTAGGAGTATTTCTAGACACTACTAAACTTACTGACCTTCTCGTCATTTTCCGGAGAACACAATATTGGCCCTAATAAGGACCCCCAACAGTTCTAACTCAGCCATCCTTGGCTCCTAACTGACTTTGAAACGTCGTACGGCATTTGCTTGAAACTGGCGCATTTACAAATATATTAAATTATAAAAAAAACTTCTTTTACGCAACTTAGACTAAGATACTTTGTATTATGTAAAAAAAATTTAACCTAATCATTATTTCTTTCTTTTTGAAAGCTTCATTAAAATTACCTGAGAATGCCATTGGGGCTCAAATCCGGGAGACATTATTAATTAATTGGGCAACCTCTGATTGTGCAGTTAGCAAAAGAACTTATTCGTTGGCATATTTGAAATTGCCACCAATCTCATTCATTGAACAAGCCATACAGCATGGCAACACCCACGGAAATCAGGCTTATTGGCATGTTTCGCCCTTCTCAGATCATCATGGCGGCACGAGGGCTAGTTAGCAGAATCGTGACCGTATAGAAATCATGCAGTAATATCTTGTCTATTCAACTTTCGATCGTGTGCTGAGAGAAGCATGGAAGCTGTAAATCATCAGTTCGCGTGATCGACAGGTAGTTTTGCTAGGTTGCTCAATAAATTATCTCAAGATATCAAATTTCATGTAGGCAAGCATTACAATCAACCGTGTAATCAATTAATTGTTTATTATTTATCACTTATTTTGTCAAAAATCCGTAAATCATTGTGATAGCTAAATTAAAACTATGCAGTCGATACTGTAGTCCATTGAGCTATATGTGAGACTACTGCGGAAAACAGTTATAATAAACATATATTGCGGTTTGAACCATGTTTTTTTACTATATTGTGCAACCGATTAAATACATCGAATTACCATCTCTAAAAATTGCTCAAACATTATTCGAAAATTTAACAGGTATCATCAATTTATTCCATTACAATTCTAAAGGAATGTAATTATTTTTTAATCTCAATTATTTTACAATTTTAGCTTAAGTACGAATTTTTTCAAAGTTTAACTTAGCTTACCAATTACATTTGATTGGGAAATCATTGAAAATAGATTACTTTCTAATCAAGCCAACTAATAGACTACAGTATTTAAATACCGTTTGTTAAGGAGAACTAATATATATGCAATTATATATTAGGTGTTGGGAACCTAGTAACAAATTATTTCAGTTGTGAACAAAAGGATAAACCAAAGACAGCATGAATGGAATGTATAATATCATGCACATTCGTTTCGTGCTTGGTACATACTTGCATATATATTAGCTCTCCGCAACAAACAGTATTTAACTGTTATATATTGAATTCAATGATGTCATGCTTACCGCGAAATGTGATAACTGATATCAATCAAGGCCAGAGTGTATGGATTTACCGGAGTAACAGGTGTACAGAAATTGTTGTAATTCTCAATTTCGGTGAACTATAGCATAAATTGATATCCATCAGGTCGGTACCATGTACCGACTCAGAAACCATAGTGTTAGTACCATGTATCTTTTCGGTACTACAAAATTGGTATCGGTTAATAACACAATAGACATAGTGTTAGTATCTTTTACAGACTCGGTATATATATTATATAGAGTGAGCTAGCTTGGAATTCACATTTTCGAGACTTTATATGATGTTAGCTTCACTACAGCACGTTTACACATTCGTCTAGGAGATTGTATCGACCTATTATCCTACATTCCTCACCCAAATATATAGTGGTTAATGGGCGTAATACCGGCTGCTTCTGGTGAGTCGCCAGTAAGCACGAAACGAATGTGCATGAGATTATACCTTCCGTTCATGCTGTCTTTGGTTTATCCTTCCGGTCACAACTGAACTAATTTGTTACTAGTTTCGCAACACCCAATACATACTTGACCACAGTATTTGTTTCATGACACATCTCATCATATAGATGATGGATTCTTTCATATTATAAATTTCATCATAATTGACTAGTATGTCCAGTAAAAATTTAGATCGATGAAACACCGCGTAGACGTTGATTTAATTGCCGAAATTTAGCCAGAACAACAGACATTGATGTCCTTTAAATACTGAATTATTTCTATAACGAACGTGACCAAATTACTTGAAACTGTGCGTCTTGCGAAGGAAGTTTCTATTCGTTCGTTTTTCTTGATCAGATAGATATTTGGTTTACAAGTACACAGACGAGCACACACATACATCTACACAAATGCATACACACTGGCATACACACAATGTACAGCCAAATTCGCCTCCTTGTTTAACAACCTTAGCAGGTGGCATTTTCACTTAATTTCAGGTTTATGTACAATGATTAATTAATTCAGTTCTCTAACTTTAAACGTACAATTTTCTTCTATTTGTGCATGGCTGGTGTATGGTGTATAGGCTTAGACCTCAGGAGATTACTCTAGCACCTGCACATATTACCTTATGAGTTAAATGCATGCGAAGGATGGTCTTCCATCTCATTATCACTTGAAAAGTTTACCGCCCCCTAAATAATAAGATTTATAGTTCAATATAGCATCAATCCTTTCGGAGATCACATTTTGTCTTCTTTGATTAGTATGCAGAAGTTATGTCTACGCATAGATGATAATGAAAAACAAGCACTTTAAGTCATTCGTCCGTAACAAGGTATAATTTAACAGGTTACACCTTCACAGGTAACATGATGATGTTCAAGAGATCATACGGAACCTGAGGCGTAGCCTACGCTAAACTAATAGATGAATGGTTAGCCTTATATATCATCGGAAATATCTGAGTTTATCTCATAAGAAAGAGTAATTTTTAATTAAAATTTATCAACTGTTAAAAATACTAAGCATCATCAACAGTTTAAAAGTAATAAAAAACATTTTAATTTAATTTGGTCATAATAAAGAATTTCCCGAAGCGTATTCCTATATACTATTCTACAAAACACACTAATCGTGAGTTTTAATTATGAAAAATTAATATAAGTTATACAATTAAACTAGCATTGATTGTGCGGTTGATAATTACTATTATTTAAATCAAGTTTGAGAGCCTGAAGTAAACAGCAATCACATTTTATTAAACCAGTCGTCGAACAACATAGCAAAAATACCGTCGATTACAGGTACTGACGCGTTTTGATCATCTATGGTCATGAAAGAATGAAACGCATCAGTACGTGTAACTGACAGTAGTTTTTCTATGTTGTTCGACGACTGTTTATGTACAATGGGATCGGTGTTTACCCCAAGCTCGTTAACTTGATTTAAAGCATTGAAAATCTCTTAATACCAAAAACCTATTTTTTGGCAAATATGGTAACCTTCTTTGAAGATTAATATTTCATATAATCTCTATCATACTAGTTCGCTCCTATTTTCTACTTGATTTAAATTTGAATTTGTTCGGCTGATTTAGACTAATTTGGAAGAATTTTGATATTTTATTCAAATGAAAACAATATTTGCAACTTGAGAATTTCTTTTATATTTTTGAGCAAAAATTGGAATATTTCTGCGAGGAAGCGCATACTTGACTGATGTTTTACACCTAAATGAACTTTATCCAGGTCAATAAATACTAATTATGCAGAATATGTTCACGTAAAAAAATCAAACGCCGTGCATGTCAGTTGTTCTGCTCCAAAATTCGCTTAGAACAGTCAATATTTGATTAAAAAGAGATATTGGTTTTTAATTAGCTGGGAACTTTCAATAGATGTTCGTTACTCTGCAGCAGGCTTAAAATTAATTGAAATTGTTTTATTTAGATGAGATTTGTAAAAGAAAATTTTTAATTGGCATCCAAATTTCGTTAAATAAATTTTTTGATAATGAGTGTCATTGTTTCTTGACTATGTTTGTCTTTTTGATTAGAAATTCGTAATAATGTGTTTGGTGCTTCGTGCCCTCTTTTCCGGTCACATCATCAGAGTCATATAGTTTGTCATCATTTTTTATACCGCTATTGACAATTAAGAGTCCTTGATTCTGACTTATTGGTAGGCAACATTGATTTGTTTGCATTTCTAGGTGCACAGTGTGTCAGTCTTTGTGGTTGACGGGTTCTCAATGGTCCCGTCACTAGGAAGGCGGCCCCACACGTGTACCATCCATTGAAAATTATCGCTAATACAACTAAACAATCAATGGCGGCGAAGGTGGTAGTAAAAATTTTTAAAATCAAGTTTGCGAGATTGAAGTAAACACCAATCCAATTTTATTTAGCCAGCCGACATTTCCAGTCTCGTTCAAGGTGTGCAAGACTACCAGAGGTGAGAGTCGTATATCTAATTTTGCTTTCCATATCTATTTAATGTGGTTTGATCCTCGCTTGTCAGTTTGCCGTCGTACTCTGATGATGATCATGGAAGGTTGAAACGCGTCAGTGCGTTGCGACTGGCGTTAGTTTCGTTATGTTGTTCGACGACTGGTTACATACAATTGGGTTGGTGTTTATTTCAAATTTGCAAACTTGATTTAAAAAAATTGTTACCACCAACACCGCAATCAATTATTGTTTAATATCGAAAAACTACCGTCAGTCATACGTACGGACACGTTTCGTCCTTTCATGTTCATAATCAGAGTACGACTGCAAACCAACTATCGAAGATCTGACCACAATGCACATAAATGGAAAGCCAAAATTAGATACGCGGCTCTCACTTCTAGTTGTCTTGCATAAATTGTTCTTGATTGTATTTGTTTTCACTTGAAATTCGCACACATGATTTATCGAATTGTTAACATCACCCACATAATCATTGATTTTGTAACTGTATTACCTATATATATATATATATATATATATATATATATATATATATATATATATATATATATATATAGCGAAAGCTGCATATAATTGGTCCTGATTAGTCAGTTCACCGTTGTTATAGGAAGATGATTATCGAAGGTCGAAACGCGCCCATACGTGTGACTGACTACAGTTTTTCTATTTTGTTTGAAAACTAGATTAGTGTTTACTTTCAGCTCGAAAACTTGATTTAAAGCATTGAAAATTATGTTGTATCAGATTTTGCGGGCTTGACTGCA
The DNA here is from genome assembly GCA_029291075.1 of Eudiplozoon nipponicum. Classification (NCBI taxonomy): domain Eukaryota; kingdom Metazoa; phylum Platyhelminthes; class Monogenea; order Mazocraeidea; family Diplozoidae; genus Eudiplozoon; species Eudiplozoon nipponicum. Next base: position 49,338 of record JAQBSW010004633.1, read on the forward strand.
ATGTTTCAGGTAGTCCTGTTTCTATTCATTTAGAAATCTCACAATACGAAAAAAATACTTTTTGCAAAGGCGGAATCCTTATATGATCAATTTTATATATATTTATTTAGGACATGCTAAATTTTGGTGTGCCTAAATTATATATATATATATATATATATATATATATATATATATATGTCCAGAGTACTTTTATTCTTCTATGTACTGATTACAAATTTCCAGTTTACCAGTCATTTTATTGTTATATGTGCAGAAAACAATTTTCAATTTGCTAGTCTTGCTTGTAGCACCACTATTGTTTAGTAATTATAACAATGTGTGTACAGAATACTATTTTAAGTTCATTGATGTCCGTAACCTTAGATTATGAATACTGCTTATCCATAGAACGGTCTTTGTCGCATGTTTAATAAAATGTTAACAATATTACCAGATTGTTATCATCGTAGCAATTGATCCAACATTCAAAAGGCTATTTGATAATATAAGGATTATATTTTCAACAAATGATGTAGTATATCATTATGTAAACTGGTGTTCTTACAGTATTCTTCGAGGAGATCAACTGGCTGGCCTTACTTGCGGCGATAAATATATATAAATAAATAAATAACTATAAATATATATATATATATATATATATATATATATATATATATATATATGTGTGTGTGTGTGTGTGTGTGTGTGAAACTTGTGTTTTCTGCCTTTTGCGCGATTATATTATAGAAATTCAAAATTTATTTTTATTTGACGAATCCGATCCGTCAAATGCCTAGAGTTATATCAATTTACGCCCATAATGGTCGGACATCTCCACACTCATCGTTTCATATATATATATATCTATAGGCAAACGGTGTGGATTAACATATATGCTTAGACGTGTTTTCGTAATTTTCTAGTTACATTTCGGAACGTAGAGAACAATCAACCAAATTTCTCATAAATAGTCAAACGCACATTGTTTATGCGAGCAGTGATAACAATTATTTAAACGAAGGAGTTCAATCTTGATATAAGCACTAATTCTATTAAAAATAAGTACATTTTCCAATAACAACTTAACACTGCATACTGTAGAAAAATGTTTTTGATCCAGTAGAACAATTTCGCCCTGTATTTGAAATCTTTACTCCCTGTCCACGGCAAATTCTAGACAGTGAGCAAAGAGATTATAATAAGGATGAAGTACCGTTTTCTAAATTATACTATGCTTAAAATATATGTATGCATGTAATGGGACTGGTGTTTAAAAATAGATCGTAACCGCGATTTCAAGAAATATCTTAATTTTTTGTAAAATTCACTCTCAGTAATATTAAATTTCTGGTTTACCTAATCTCATCCTGTGCGCAACTGATTATGGAAAGATTTGAGTTAATAAAACAAAAGAAGGATTTAAATATTGCGGTACCGCTGCCAAATAGCAAACAAAATTAGTACATAGTGATTTCTATGGGCCACAGAAAAGAAGGTTATCCAGAGCGGGAGAGAGAGTGTGTATGAGAGAGTTGGAGAGAAGATGATGGCGTTAGGGATAGCAAGAACAAAATTTTGGGTAAAACTAAAAATGAGACTTACAATGATGAATCAGCAACGTAAAGCTAAGCTACCAATTCCACAGTCATCTTATCAATTAACAATAGCCAATCAATCTATTCCTCAATCCTATACAATCTTACTTTGACTTTTTTACCTTGATATATTTTCGTTGCCCGGCACGATAGCCATTGTTAGGCAAAATATGTTTAAAACTAAACAATTACTACTATTTTTTTGTACATCTAATTATAAGCCGCTATAAATTTTATTACCCAATTTCGAAACCCATATCTTTTATACCTTTTTAAATACCTGTCTATATATACGTGTAAAAACCTTATGTATTCATACAAATATACATGAACATATAATCAACAATTTGAATTCCTATAAATTTGCCTAAATAATATTCATACTCAATATCATTTATCAGCTATATACATACATATTTATACCCATATATTATATAAATATATAAAAATATCAAATCATTAATATTTGTGCATATATAAATAGACTTGTAAACATAAGTGCATACGTTTCATAATCTATACATTATCTCGGCTCAACACCCATTTGTTAATCTTCACATCATTTATATTAAAATAACCTATATATATATATATATATATATATATATATATATATATATATATATATCACTATACTATATATAAATTATCTTTACATACGTGTAAAAATAAAATATATTTAGATATTTCTAAATAAGCATATATACACTCACACGTATATATATATATATATATATTATATATATATATATATATATATTATAATAAATAAATTATATATAACAAAGTTTGTTCATTCGATTTTAAGTGCATAAAATTTTGCACGAATATATAAGATATCAGCCAAATACATATCCGCGCCTTGTAAAACATATAAAAACCAATTTATATATACGTGTACATGCCATATATTTTATGAAAATATAAATAAGCATATAAGCAAATATGTGAGTTGCTCCCTCCTCCAGTATATATCAGTGATATATAAATTGAATAAATATTTATTTTTCTCTCATCTTTTACAAATGTGCAACTATGTATACAGCTGAAACAGCAACGGGATAAAATCATATGAAAATATTTAGGGTTCTTCGCTCTTATAATTCGTAGTTGGGGTTTTCTACTCGAAATTATCATCAAATCAGATTCGCTCAATCCATGTTTTCTGCCACTCGAAAAGACTTCATTCAATTTTAGGCCTAACGATTTTTTAACACATGTTACATTCATAAAATCCCTTCCCGGTTTTATTTCAATTTATTCTCTAATTAACCTGGTAAATCTATGCCGATTAAATAACTCAATGTCTTTACAACCTTGATAGTCTAGCTAATGGCCCGTCTTGGTTGTCTGACCGACTAGAACTTATCTCCTCCTGTGCCATATTTGCATGCCGTTGTATGTGACCAATCCACGAATCCTCATTCGGCGCATAGTTTACGTCTATATGCCTGAGATTGCAAACTTAGCATGGTATGTTGAGGGTTTCAATTTTTTCGTTTTGGATCGGTAGCTTATTCCATATTGTTAGTTATTGTCTTGACACTGTTCTGATGTATTATCTCGTTGCATCTCTCCTATGTTTTTTGCACAATCTGGAATCAAGTAGTGCCAGAATCCTGCGCTCCGCTAATTCCGTTACCTACTTGGCCTGGCCTATTTTCCAATTAAATTTTAATAAGGTCTTGTGTTCTATCTTCTTAATTAAATTAGTCGGATAACCATTTATCTTGTATAATTTGTTCAGTATCAACAGTTCCTTACCTTAATTTCAACTCCAATAATTTAAGACTTCCTCTTAGCATGGACTTTTGAATGCCTATTCTTATTTCATATGGGTAGTAAGAGCTAAATTAAGACAGGTTGCTCACGTAAGTATCTTGCGTATAAATATCAATTTCTATTATCTAACACATCCGTGTTAATTTCATGCCCAGAAAGAATAGTTCTTCTTTTCCTTTTTTTCTAACCTACAATTCAATTCTCCAGGCTGTCTAGTTAATTCCAGAAAATTATCCAACTCCTTATACCCATAATTCCAAATTAAGAAATATCATCTTAGAATCTCAAAACCAAGTTTGGTTTGAGCGTTGATCTCAACGACAGATATTTTTCCCAATAATGCATGGAAATTCATCAGTCGAGATCGATAATGGTTCCTCATAGAAACACCTTTATCTTAATCATCGATTTTATTTCTGAACATGAACTAGGTAAACGATATAAAACTATTTAGTAATTCCGTAGTAATTCTTTACGTTATTTTACTACCTTCTGTTGTATCCAGATATTCCAATACACCCAGGCATGTCAGTCTATCAATTTTAATGGTGTATATTTACTAAAATTTTCAATAAACTGATAAGTGTACTTTAATGCATAATCTCGAAAATAGGTGCACTGGTTTATTTTTTAAATTTGAAAATTTTATAAATAGGAGATTTCTGAACTTTCATCATTTAGGTACAACATTAAATTTTAAAAATATCATAATAAATAAGGCATTTTTCACTTGCATCATAACTTTTACTTTCTTTATTAATATTGATTGGACAATTTTATTACTCTCCCGTCATAATGCATTCGTATATTATACGATTATCGGGCATTTAGTAAATTTCTTCTATGCGTACTGCTAGGTAGAGCTTAAAAACGTTTTAATATTGAATAGTACCAAATTATTCCTTTTCAATTTTATCATTCATCTTCTTACCCTGCCAATGCCTGTTATATAATTTGATAGCTGTTAAATTACGCAAAGAATAATCTAATTTAAAATTTCATTATTCAGATTAAAGTATGCGATAGAATGCAATTTCATTTAACATCTTTCATTTAGTTGGAATAGAATATTTCATCTAACTAAGAATCAAATTATAAAATTAAATTCAAAAATCCCAATTGCTTAAAAATTTTAATGTTGATTTATACGAAATTTCCGGATACAATGACGGAATTAGCAGAAGCATGGTACTTAATGCTGCTGTATCTAGCGTAAGGCTTTTCCTTGACGAATTAAAGATTGCAAAATTCAGACAACGATATTTTTCATACCAGGAAGTTGGCCGATAAAGCCAATCGATTGTTATATTCAAAAAGAGCAAAGAAGCGAACTTTGCTAACTACTTAAGGAACTATAAAATGAAAACAGTAAATTCGAAAATATGTCTTCAAATGCCGGGAAATCTTGCAAGGAAACTAAGAGAACACGAGCTTACGAATGAGGAGTCGAATCGAATTATTCCATTAATGGCTTCCGAATTAGTGGTTGGTTCGCGAGGACACAAACTTATGTCCGATTCATGCGAAAGGATTCTCAATAATACCGAAGGAGAAACAGATGACCTTCCGTAAATGATGTACTTACAACACCTATTCCAATCTAGAAGACTGGGTTAATCCATATTTATGTTATACTCAGTAATAACAAGAACTGGCAATATAGTTCGTAATAATGGCAAACTGCATCAATGGCCCCCGTTGTGATTCTTAGATCACGTTTAAATGCAATCGTAGTAGTTTATGGTAGAAATATTAAGTCATCTACACCGAAGTGTAGTATTTTTTCTTTTTTTAACTCTTACTATAAAATGGTTGCGTCCATGGTCAGTGTGACCATGAATTCGAAGGCGTACACATAAATAAATTTGTCTCCGCCCAATTTTTTACATGTCCTGGATGCTATGGACCAGTTTCCCTAAATGGATGAATTCATGATCGATTATACGGTATTTCTTTGAAACTAAAGTTATCTGAATCATTAATTTTATGATGACTTAATTTAAACATTTAATCGTCCTTGTTAGATAATGACCTCTTGTTCATTAGGTAAACTATCGAATACATTAACTGTTATGGTAAAATATCTATTTTCTGAATAATTTGACCTTCAGATAAATTGGTATTCATCTTCCCAGGCTTCCATTAGAATGTGATATGAAAAATATCGACCAAAATAATATCGAGATTCTTTGTTAGTAGTACCAATTCATACTTGTTGAGATGCATTAAATTCACCACGTTTAATGGAAATATCGATTGCAGAATTTGGTTTCAGCAAGACGCATACTGCTATGCAGTATTTCATACTAAAATTCCAATTTATGGACTGCAATATTCACTAAATTATAAAGTTTTCAAGTTTTATATTGAATAACTTGCTATTAATTTGTAATGTATTGCTTTGTTTAGAACATCTTCATTTACATCAATACATGTGTTTTAATCATTCCTATTCAGCACAAGTGCTGGGTGAAATAAATCATGTAAGCAGCTCCATATATATTTCGGTTAATTAAAAAAAATATAAAAAAAAGGAAATTCATGGTTATGGAGCATAAATCATGCTATATCAAATAAATTAGGCACATTAAATACTAAAATAAATCATTTATATCTTGAGTTTTGTTCATCGTTAATGCCAAATTTTTCAAAAGTGCCACGGTCTTTCTTTCGGTACGTTTTGGATGTTAAACGAGGAATTATTTTGTCTGAATGCGTGTTTCGACAAAACACATCACGTATAAAACATCGCATTGGTAATTTAGTTAATTGAATAATCGAAATACTGCTGCTTTGAGCCTGTGACTAGGGAGATGAATTTAAATGGCTTGAAGTATCCCTATTTTGTAAAATAATACTGCTTCAATTTTTTAAATATATAAATTTGTTCATTAGCAGATGGGTGAGCAAAAATTGAAACAATCATATTCAATTTATGTGCAAATGAGAACAGTTCTAACAATTTTATCAATGCTTACTTTCCGAAAATATCCTTCAAGTTAATCGATGATCTAATCAAAAACAATTTGTGCACACATGGATCTCCATCGTGGCAAATGCAATATCACCATTCTATTAAGCTATTTTTTATTGAAGGTGATTTTGTTAGCAGTTAATGCAGCGCTTTAGAATAGGCTATTCCAAGAAATTTGACAAGATTAGAGTGTTCCAAAATTTAGCAACCATTGATTGCGTGGGTGGTGATATTAATAACTTCAATAAAGCTCGCAAAAATGATGAAAGGAATAGTTGAAGAATTTTCCTGTTGAAAAAATGGTGAAAATGTGTTGAAAGCAAGAAAACGATGAGATTATCGTGTATCGGATATGCTCAATTAATTCGCGAGAACACGATTTCTGACATATATGCCAGTCTGTTTGAAGAAAAACCTATAAGGTTTTGGAAGGAATTAAAAAATAATGTGAAAATTTTAGTTTTATCTAGTTGGATAACGACTGATAACGATAAAAATGTTTTTTTATATATTCCATAAAGAATTTAATGGAATAACAATGAAAACATTATCGATTGTCTGAAATGTTTCAATTTCTTCTTTGAGGAAAACGAAATTTTCGCTTCGAGGCAGCATTTCAGCATTTATTTGAACAAATAGCCGACCTAAAACCAGTTTTTTTAAAGCATATTCACATTTTCTTGCTTAGAAAGATAAGAACGAACAAGAATAGAGAATAGAATAGAATAGAATAGAATAGAATAGAATAGAATAGAATAGAAGATAGAATAAGAATAGAATAGAATAGAATAGAATAGAGAATAGAATACAGAATAGAATAGAATAGAATAGAGAATAGAATAGAATAGAATAAGAATAAATTAGAATAGAATAGAATAGAATAGAATAGAATAGAATAGAATAGAATAAGAATAGAATAGAATAGAATAGAATAGAATAGAATAGAATAGAATAGAATAGAATAGAATAGAATAGAAAAGAATAGAATAAGATAGAATAGAATATAATATAATAAAATAGAATCGAATAACATAGAATAGAATAGAATAGAATAGAATATAATAGAATAGAATAGAATAGAATAGAATAGAATAGAATAGAATAGAATAGAATAGAATAGAATAGAATGGTGTAGAATAGAATAGAATAGAATAGAATAGAATAGAATAGAATAGAATAGAATCGAATAGAATAGAATAGAATGAATAGAATAGAATAGAATAGAATAGAATAGAATAGAATAGAATAGATATGAATAGAGTAGAATAGAATAGATTGGAATAGAATAGAATATGGTAGAATAGAATAGAATAGAATAGAATAGAATAGAAAAGAATAGAATAGAATAGAATAGAATATAATAGCATAGAATAGAATAGAATAGAATAGAATAGAATAGAATAGAATAGAATAGAATAGAAAAGAATAGAATGAATAGAATAGAATAGAATAGAATAGAATTGAAAAGAATCGAATAGAATAGAATAGAATAGAATAGAATAGAATAGAATAGAATAGAATAGAATAGAATAGAATAGAATAGAATAGAATAGAATAGAATAGAATAGAATAGAATAGAATAGAATAGGGTAGAATAGAATAGAATAGAAAAGAATAGAATAGAATAGAATAGAATAGAATAGAATAGAATAGAATAGAATAGAATAGAATATAATAGATAGAATAGAATAGAATAGAATAGAATAGAATAGAATAGAATAGAATAGAATGGATTACAATAGAATAGAATAGATGTAAATAGAATAGAATAGAATAGAATATAATAGAATAGAATAGAATAGAATAGAATAGAATAGGGTAGATTAGAATAGAATAGAATAGATTAGTTTAGAATACAATAGAATAGAATAGAATATAATAGAATAGACTAGAATATAATAGAATAGAATAGAATAGAATAGAATAGAATAGAATAGAATAGAATAGAATAGAATAGAATAGAATGAATAGATTAGAATAGAATAGAATAGAATAGAATAGAATAGAATAGAATAGAATAGAATAGAATAGAATAGAATAGAATAGAATAGAATAGAATAGAATAGAATAGAATAGAATAGAATAGAATAGAATAGAATAGAATAGAATAGAATAGAATAGAATAGAATAGAATAGAATAGAATAGAATAGAATAGAATAGAATAGAATAGAATGAAATTGAATAGAATAGAATAGAATAGAATAGAATAAAATAGAATAGAATAGAGTAGATAAGAATAGAAGATAAAAGAATAGAATAGATTAGAATAGAATAGAATAGAATTGAATAGAGTAGAATAGAATAGAATGGAATAGAATAGAATAGAATGAAGAGAATAGAATAGAATAGAATATATTTTGCCTTTTGGATTTAACCTACGAGTACTGATCTACTTTCAGAATCAGACATGGTGGATAAAACGTTTTTACCCTACCTTTTCAGCATAACATTTTCTCTTGATTCAATTTTTGTTGCCTGGTTTTAATTTCGATCAATCATCTTTATCACATTCATTGAAACTGTATAAAGAGTGTCCTCAAGTAAAACAATTACTGGCCCTTTGTCGCATCTGGCAAGTCGTCTAGTTTTGTCTGATTGTTGCTTTCTTAGTTCATCTATATGTTTCTTTGTGGTGATTTGGTTGTCTTTGGAATTCTTTGAATATTGTTCTAATGCTTTAGGCATATCAGCTTTCAGTCAATTACCATTGAATGCTTGTGGAGCGATGCCTTTTGTTAAGTGGTTATAGAAATTTTCGTGTCTCATCTGGATAGAAAGAAATGATTCTTTTGTCTAATAGAAAATTTTCCTTTTCACATGGGAAGGGTAGTATGCATTATTCCATCGTATAACTTAGACAAATGGGGTAAAATAGACGAAAATTAATGGTCGTTACTGCATAGAAATGGCGCTGTCGACATTTCCGTACAAATATAATGCATATGCGACTACCAGATGTGAGAGCCACATATCAGATTTTGTGTTTTGTCTTGCTTTAGTCTGTTTGTCGACGAGATCTGATGATAGTCATGGAAAGTCGAGATGCGTAGATACATGTGACTGGTGGATTTGCTATGTTTTGTGACCAGTTAGATAAATTAGGATTAGTGTTCATTTCAAGCTCGTAAGCTTGTTTTACAGAATTGTTATTGCCACTTGCAAAATCGTTGCTAGTATAACAATTATATTTATTTGTGTATCTGTTCATCAGGTTAGTATTGCTGCCAAAATTAATTTATAACTCACATTCTCATTCATGCAGTAAGGAGAAAACCTCGCTAGAAATCTCATTATACGTTTATATGACCAAAGGCTTCAGTCATGTTCAGCGTGTCTGCGGATTTCTGGGATCTTGCTAGAATCTACACAACCGTTTGAGAGCCTTCTTTGAATGCCACTATGTGGATAATAAGGAAGATGAGATGCAAAATCGATGTGGTTCCCGTGGTTGTTCAAAATTCATGCGTACCTGTCACTTTTGTATAAATTCACGATAACACAATCGCAACCGAATGGAGAACACTGTAGATTCGTAAACGCTACGTCATTATTTATACTAGGTTTAATAAAAGTCAAGCGATGAAACTCGAGATAATCGTTTTACCAACTAAATATTGTTGCCATTTAAATATAATTGAAAGGCGTATTCATAATTACAAAAATTTAACATAATTGACCAAGTCAATAAATACTATCGCTAGTGTATTATATTCGGCCATTTTGAATTTGCGAAAAATTTTTCAATATGTATAAACTGATTTGAGTTGTGGAAAAGTGAACATTATATTTTTTACTGAATTAAGCACGGATCATGACGGATTTTGGCATGTCTTCATTAGTAGCACTAAATTTTTGGCTAAGTTTTATTTTCACAAGTGTTTAGTCGGTTTCGTCACATTTTTTCTTTATAAGCATGTGCTACCTGCGCGAATTTTATGCCTTGAAATGTGTGAAATTTTAGCTATTTTTCCTGCAAAGTTCTCGTTATTTGGATTGTTTTTAATCGAACTTTATCATTCAAAATGAGATATTCATGCGAAAATTAGACTGAAGTCTATTTTTGCAGCGACGCTTCAGCATTTCCTATTATTTAACGGCATAAAATAAAATTTAAATGCAACGAAGCTATTGACACAGTTTTCAGAAGTTTCTAGAAAATCTACTTTTTAAAGTTGAGTATTCAAAATGAAATTTGCTTCAATAGTAAAATACTTTGTTTCCCTCTTTAAAAAGTCTCTTCAAATCAAAACGCCAAATTACCACTTTTTCAAATTGACATCCAAAATTGAATTGAAAAATTGCTTTAAATAAATTTGGAGATGCTGTAAACTTTCTATTTCGGCCATTTTGTGTATTCGAAATGTACATAAAGAAATACTTAGTAGAATGAAGCATAGCGTTTTTGTGAAATTACGTTCATAAAAATGATAATAAACAAAAATCATTTGATCCGATCTCAATATGACTTAAAGACCTGGTTTTTTAGAGGACGCGTTTAGAGATGTAATAATGGATTAGGTTTGTTCGATTGTTTATACTAAACAGTGACATTTTAATATGAATAGTATACAGACTTATACACACCTAAACAGATCTGAACAGAAAATTTGTCAAATGTTGTTAAACACTTGTACAAATTTATTTTCTTGCTCAACTGTAGATTAGGATACTAGAAAAGAACTGTTTCTGCAATTCTTTAAACGACAATAGATGTGCAACGTTGAATAGGCTAATTACCTTGACCGTGTTGTGAGCTGTAAGGTGTTTTCATTCACTGTATTTCTGTCTACTCTGGATATTTCGCCTTCCAGTTCTGGAAGCCATTGTCATTGGGAAGTTCATCCCACCAAGAATTTGACAATTGTTATGTTAAATAGCAAATGCATATTATTCTGTTCCATTCTTTCATCTTGCAATGTCATTTAAGCCAGTCATGTATGTATTTGTGAGTGAATGTTTCTGCATGTATACACTCATCCAAGATAAATTAAAATAATGAATGTCGATTCCCCGTCGGATCAAACAGACCTACATTTTACACTTGCTTTCCTAAATGAAGTAGCTACGATTGGCATCTGGGTAAAGGTTGAGGCAAGATAATTTTAATACATCGGTCGTAATTTTTCAGGCAAAACAGTCAACAGTTATTGAAATAATGAGTTTGATTAGGCTAGTAAGTTAAAATAAAAGTCATTCTAAAATTTCCTACTGAAAGAAAGATTGTAGTGATATGGAAAGAAATGTCGCTTTTTTAACTTTACGAGTTATTTAAAAGTGACATTTTGTCTATTGGAAATATAACCTATAGATACAATAAGATAAAAAGTAATAAAACTCGAAATTGTAAGATAATCATATAATAAGTTTCGATATAATTGGCAAATAATCAGCTAATAATCCAACTTTATAAATATTTTACCTGAGTGACTTACCGATTCCGATCCGATCTAACAGCGCCTCCTACCATTATTAAACAATGCATTCCAAATCGAGTCCAATTATTTTTCTACGGCTGTTTCATTCATAATATCATCCCTCAATTTAATTTTGATGGGTTCTCAAATCAATCTTGTTGAACTATTATGACTACATATTGATACGCGTCTGTAACCACCATCTTATTTGTACGTATCATTTCTTCTGTATGACGTACATGGTCTGATTTATTAACTTGTCCGTAGTTGCATACTTTTATAAGTTTCACACATTTTACTTTAATATGGTAACACAACGTACATGAAAATAAAGTTGTTATAAGGAAATTCATACACTCATACACTTTTTATTGGGAAGTTTAGCTCCTAGTGTAAGTTTATGCTTTAAAATGAAAAGAATATTGTACCTTATTCCGTTATCATTTTTACCTACCTACTTAGTTTCCAGTCAGGTATAACCATGACCCTGCGATACTTTTTCTATTTAACATCACGTACTACCAATTACAATTAAATGTATTTATGACATTTATTATACATATATGAACTTTAAACGCTATACATTAGCACTGAATATTGCTCGCAGTCTAACTAAGTCAATCTCTCTATGTTTTGCGTCTGTTAGTATGGGGCTTTTAATATTTATTGTTTTTATAATACTTATTATTATTCTGTAGGAATGATGTGAATCCTTCCTATAAACAACTAATTATAATTTTGTATCATTTATAATTAATCTGCAATCTCGAAATGGTAACTGACCTTTTCATTCGTAAATCTTAGCTCACTCACCAGATTGTCTAACTTTATGAAAATTGTCATTTCATTCTTCCCATATTTTTAAGTAACTAATATATAGTCCAAGAATCTTACACACAGCTTGAGATTCAGGCTGCCGTATCTCAAAGTTTTTTTGCAGTGTAATGTGTAAAAACAATTGTTATTGGAACTAAAAGTAGTTGTCCAATTAGAACACCTCTAATTTACTTACAAAATTCATTTCTAAATAAAAAGAAGTAAAAGACATACATGTGTTCATCATCTCCTTGACATAATTCCTCGCAATTTTAAATCCTTTTCATATTATCGAGTAATCAACCAGGAAACAATGAAAATAGTCCAATATGTGATACAAACACAAATCGAAATTTATTTAACCAGTCCCCAATTGAATTGTGTAATTTATATATTTGTGGCGAAAGCTGCAAGTAGTGACTACAATTTGTGACCGGAATTTCTAATCAAGTAAAACATATCTGGGACATCTAGAAATTAGGTTAGAATATCTAATTTTGCTTTCCATATATATGCATTGCGGTTTGATCCTAGATAGTCAATTTGCCGTCGTGCTCTGATGAGGATCACAAAGGTCAAAATTCGTCAGTACGTGTGAGCGACGATAGTTTAGCTATGTCGTTTGACTACTGATTAAATACAATGGGTTTGGTGTTTACTTCAATCTCGCAAACTAGAGGTGAGAGCCACGTATCTAACTTTGATTTCCATTTATATTCAATGCGGTTTGATCCTTGATAGTCAGTTTTCCGTCGAACTCTGATGATGATCATGAAAGGTCGAAACGCGTCAGTGCGTTGCGACTGGCGGTAGTTTTCTTATGTTGTTCGACGACTGTTTAAATAAAATGGGATTGGTGTTTACTTCAAGCTCGCGAACTTTATTTAAAGAATTCTTGCCACCACCTGCGCAATCAATCATTGTTAAATTGCATTGCTTATATATTTTTATGTTTCACTGAGATATAGGTAAAGATGTTATAACCTTGTCGGCGGATGTATATAAACCAGTTTATTGATTTAAATGTTTCTGAAAATTGTTATTAACGAATGATGTTGTATGCTTGAATGCAGACAAAAGAAGGTTGACGTTTCGTAAGAATCTTTTTGATTATAATGATAAGATATATTAACATCTAGACAATATAGGGGTATACATTATATATATATATATATATATATACTCCGACTCCATTGATAGGTAACAAGTAGAAGTTAAATTATTGATTTTTAATATTTGTGCTAAGTATGAATTGAATCAAGCATATAGTAGAATTTTCATACAAAGTTATACATTTGCTGCCGGAGTGTATGAATTAGTAAAGCAGGATAAACCACGTAACGCTTTAGCATTACTTGTTATTAACTACACTCAACAATACATAAAATGTCTAAGATTCTATGTCACATAGTCAGGAGAAATGCGTATTTTTATACCATATATAGATGAAGTCATAATATTTTTTACAGATTTTTAATAAAATTGAATTCAATGGAAATGATAGTCTGACGATTTTGGATGTGTTGTCAATGTACAACAACATACTAAAACCCATAGCGGTGGACTATTTCTAGCGTTTTCTATTATATCACCCAGGTAATATTAAAAGGAAATTAAATGACGATAAGGTATGTTGGAAAGTGGATAAACATATGTATGTCTTCCATCTGTTATACATTTTGGAAGGTATTTTATTAGCAGTTTAGCTGTATTCCAATAGGTCAACCCCTGTACTGAAAAATATTCACCATTAGACACATTATGAGTGTGTTAAATTACACGTAATTTTTGTAACCTGATGTATGTGGATGCAACCATGCGCCCAATTAAGGTAAAAAAGGTAAATTTTGAACTGCTTGTTTATATGACATGTTAATAAATAATAAATTGCGCATCATATAGTAGAGACAAGACATGTATATAACTTTGATGATTTGTAGGCGCGTAATAATGTGTTATCGTGATAGATCGAAAAGACGGATTAAAGAATCCATCGAAATGAAATCTAAATTTGACATGAGGAATGGAACAGCTGCAAAAAAGTGCTGTGCTCGATTTGGAATAAAGCATTTAATAATGGAGAGTGGCAATGTTTGTACGAATCGTAATCTGAAATTTCCTTAGGTAAGTGTTTAAGAACGTTTGTTTACCATTACCTTGCAGGTGGCGAGTGATGATAAATTGATGATCTCTTAACTAATTTTAGATATATATTATTATTTTAACCTTTATTACTTGTTGTCTTAAGTTATCAATTAACTTTATATCTTAATGTATTATAGCACTTTTTAAGAAACCTTTACGTTTAAAAACGCTTGGGTATTTACAATGAAAAATTTTAGGCCGGTGTATTCACATTATTTTGCCACATCCTCAGCTGGATGCCGCTTGTACATACTTCACTTCATAAATTAAGTGATAAAATAGGCCGGGTATGTGCAAAGAGGAATGGATATTTCCGGATTTAGTTTGATTTGGTAGAATGTACACGTAGATTTTATAAAACATTACCCATTACTTCTCAGTCCCGAAGAAAAGCTCGCAAACACACACAGGCTTGGCGTACGCTTATACAGTTTATCGTCAGTGAATGCTATTAGATCACGTTAATCTCCCTATGGTAAATATACGCGTGCAGTAACTGACTGACTACTTCTCAGTTGTAAAGAAACACGCTGACGCACGTAAAGGCGAGGCGTACGCGTATCTGATGGAGCGTCATTAATTATTGTTAGAGCATTCAGACACACGAACACGAATCCACATAAATTAACCACAGTCTTATCTAATAAAAATACAGTCATGCTTAAAAGGTCTACATGTTAGTATAAAGGAAACAGTTTAGACTACATTTACGATATGACTTACAACTGTTTCCGTAATTTTCAGTGGGTTGTAATATCTTGCTATGTGATTATCTCAAGTAAATTTATCCTGTTGGCTATGAAGCTTTTAGACGCAATGTATTACTCTGCTGCAGAAACGCTGTCTAATTTGCGAGCTGTGTTTAGCTTTAAATACTCTTAAACTCTTCAATTTAATAATCATCTTGTCTTAAAAACAATGCACATCTTCAAAAAAACAACACTGGAATGTTCATTTTCAAAGAGTTTATCAATTGTATTGCAGCATATCAGGCGATTTTTGTGAAATAGATGTTATCTTGGAGTGTGTAGCCGTGTAGGTTCTGTTTCCTTAATTGGTATAAAAAATATCGGATGGCTTATCATTGTCATTGTTTTAAATAAATCTCGCTATTCTAAAATGTTCGGGATATGTTATGGCTAATAAATTGAAAATTCTGAATAGCATTTCTTCATTATTTTTAAAAATTGTGTATAGCAAATCTAATTTAATAATTTGAACTTCGTTGCAATATGCATCTACGAATAAATTCTACCCTAATTCATTTAAAGCAAATTGTTGTAAGTTATCGAATTTTATAATTCAACTGTAGATTAAAAATATATATTAAATTTTCTTCGTTTTACATTCCGTCAATACCTCAACTTTATCTATTCTGTATTTCGGTTCTTTGGCATTACTTAACTACCGGCTCCCACTGATGATTCGCCATTAAGCACGAAACGTGGAAGTTTACCTATCGTTCATGCTGACTTTGTTCTAGCCTTCTGGACATATATGAACTAATTTGTTAATAATTTCACAACTCCTAATCCGCAATTGCATATAACTGCATAGTTTGTCAATTATGCTTGTTAAATTAATAATAGCTATATTTCTGCTAACAACGTTTTCATGATTATCGGCTTTTATATGACACCAGTCTAATTCTACACGTCATTGTCTTAATAAAAATTGTCACTCACGATCTCTCATAAGTAATCATATGATGCATGTCTGGTTTCTAGCACGATTAATTTTCTTGATTCCAATGAAGCCAACGTTTAAATTTATTGTCTGCTTTAAAAATACACGCATACAAGTAAAACCAAGCACGTACGCATATACGGACAATTTTGAAGTTGAGCATGCAACAACACAGGTTTACCTGATAAGGCCATCGTGATGCCTTCTGTTTCAAATAATTGTTGCTTCACTATGAAATAAATTTTTGAAACAACTTCGAGACTTGCAGTTCAGCAAATTAACTTATGCACAATTAAATTCACAACCAGGTAGTTCACAGCACACGTAGACACCATATTCCTGCATAGTTGAAGTTATAAATATCGCAGACTGTCATAATAAGTACAAAACAGAGCGTGAACACATTCGGTCTAATGCAACGGCTTGACTGAAATTAAGAGTAGTTTAAACTGAAACGTGTTATATCGGTATATTTGTGCTTATTAATATCAGTCCGCAAGCACTGATGCATTTCACATTAATTTTACATACAACTTTACTTTCTGAGTATCGAAATATTACAAGTTTTAAATGTGGACTCCTAGTTTTTATCAGAATTTCAGCTATATATATTATTGTCTCAGTAAAATTTAACTCTGCATCGTTATGTATATTGACTCAGATACACACGTCTGCAGCATGTTCTGGTTAGGGATATACAATATTCTTAATTTCCTAATAAATGCTGTAAACTATCAAGATAACCACTTGATTTTTGGAACTTTCATCGTATTTTTAGATGCAAACATCTCAGCGCGTAAAAGGAGATGATTTATTAATAAAAAGCAGGTTTCCTAATTCTTTTTGTGTACATTCGCTACAACGAGCCCATTTGAATGTCGTTAAAATTTGCTATTGCTAGACTCGATGATAAACATTTAGGTCTTAAGTGACAACTGCACCAGAAAGATTTTTATCACATCAAATTATTAAAAACTAAAAATGACATGCTTTAAATCAAGTTTGCGAGCTTG
>JAQBSW010004634.1:0-66727 GCA_029291075.1 Eudiplozoon nipponicum
AAATCTAACATTGTTAGAAATTCGTGAGGCGCTGCTATTTGTTGATCCAATTCGCCTATACACAGCTACGTAAATGAAGAATTGTCTCAGACTTAAGTTGAATCTCAGTGGTTAGGAGCAAAGTTGTAAAATGCATTAGCATTATAAATATACTATAATTCCTATCATTTTTATAAGTGAAATTCGGAAGGTAGAATATTTATTGTAAAAATAATTCTCAGTGAGATCTTAAAAGTACGTACGTTAATGTAAAAAAAATTAAAAGAGGTAAAAACACCTTTTCCACGTTGTTTAATTAATGCAATCAAATCTACCAAAGATCTTTGAAAACAATTTACTGTTGATATGACTTAAATGGAATTTTGCTTCGAAACAAACAAATTCTAAACTCTTTATAGCTACTTTCATAGACAAATCGTATTAAGACTATCTAAAGCTAGATATTGCCAGATTTATGCAGGCGTATAGAACTAGAATAATTTTATACGGCCAAAAGTTAGTTAGAATCTCCAGATTTATCAAAAACAGACAGCACTCCTGCACAGATATAGAATTGTTCAGCTGTCAATTTCAAAGTACTTTAATTGTACAAACAAATTATAATAAAATAGTATCAGAATTATGTATCAGCTTTACTATTTATGTTGTTCCTAGTACTCGGAGACATACTCATATTTACTTAATGCATGTTTGTTACAGGTGACAGAGTTGTGAAGAGTTCTGCTTTTACTTAGAGCAAACTGTATTTTTAGCAAGTATCAATGACATTGATGCCTATTTGTATATTAATGGGTATCTGGACCTCCTTCACTAGCAAATTTTGACTAAATAGAATTTTAATAGACACCAAATTTAAAAAGAATATTATATGATACAAAAAACACAAAAATTCACACTAGAATTATTCAAGTTAATTAATTAGTTATCGTAGAAGGAAACAGACCACATTTTACGCCGTGACTAAGATTCGTCTTGTGCCTCAGTTGTGTGAATGAGAATGATCCTAGGAACTTGATCGATGTCCTGCATTTTGGAGCGCTAATTCATGGGAAAGGTAAAATGCAGTCACTCGACGCAAACGGCATAAGCCAAATTTAATGTCGTTTTGATTTGAAATTACCTGAAAAGGTATTTTATACGTGTTTGAGTTTATCGATCTAGAGAAGCATAATAGAAGGAACGACCAATTTTCGTCAAAAATGCTGATGATAGGGCAAAATTTGGACATATTTCATGCAAAGCAAGATAAGATCAGCAACATCAAACGTATATTAGAGATTTACAATTGGATAACAGAAATCGTGGTAAAGATCTGCTCATGATTTAGCTGTATGAATTTTGATACCTAGCCAAAAAGAGAGCATTTGTGAGGGCTTGAATAACGCACAACATTCTTGGTTATAACAAATCAAATTTGAACATTTTTCTTAGTGTGCAGCTAAATTCAATTCTGAAAAAGATGTTCATATTTGCCACATATTTCAATTTGTATTATCATATCATTTTCGTTGTGCATTTTGTGTTTGAAATTAAATTTGAGCGTTAGACATCAGAAAAATGATTCGACAGTGAACGTTAAAGTATTGTTTAAAATTGTGCTTATGTAATCAATGATTCGTTCATTTAACTGTTGTTTTTCTAAAAGAGGAAATATTTTAAGCTTTGTAGGTATTATTTTTTTTTAAAAATACCGCTTTTAGAGCACGATATATTTCGTTACTTAAAGAAATTGCTGGTAAACAAAACTTATATAGAATCCACCAACAAAATTTATGTAATTACAGATAATTTGTGATTCCTTTTGTCGAAATGATTTGAAAAATGTACATTTTTAAAAAATGAATGGTAATTTTAGTATAAATATTATTTTAACAATTTTCTGGCACTTACTTTGACCATCAAGAAGAAATTTCGGTACTTCACCACTCACTGTTCAAAAAAACAAAAAAATTAATTTTAACTCGATTTAAAATATAAATCATGCTTTTATGAGTGTTAGCAATTTAAGTGGTTAAAATATAGCTCTTTCCGTTTCCATTCCAACAAGATGACATAAATGATAAAATGCGTCTGATAAATCTGCTTGCGAATAAATATATGCGTTTGGTCAAATCAATTAAATCAGAGTGTATTTTAGTATGCAATTTAACTATTAAAACTATATAGCAAGGAAACACATTACCATGAAACAATGAGTCATCCTGTAGCAATTTTTTTCAAGAAACCTTCGGCATTCAAGTCAAAAGCACATTTGTTATATTTTTATTTCTATTAAATGCTCATGTAATCATTCAACAGCAAAACAGAGTCATAAATAAATTAGCATTATAAGCTTTGCAATAATATATTTGGTGCAGGATGTTTAAAATGACTGTGTAATTTACCATTCTCCCTTTCCTTAGACAAAATTTGATTTTCAGAACGAATATATGATAATGATGCATATTTGTGTGTTAATGCGAATTTGTCCTCCATGCCCACTACTTATTTTGTGAAAGGTTTACAGGTTGCTATCCTTAAGGAGGAAACTAATTTGAATACGACAACTCATTATTTTATTCCAGAATTATAACAGACTAGTTAAATTTATATCGATTGCAAAAAACTAACAACTGTGTATAGCATTGCCAACATTAAATTAGCGTGCTCTATACTAAATAGGAATGATTCCAGCAACACGCCTGATTCCTCACGTGCTAATGCGTCAAAAAGGGGAAAATAAATCTACTTCTGTAGAGGCCAAGAGTAGAAAGAAAACAAACTGTGATGAAAAATCGATCAACAGATATCAATGGTATAACTGTGAATCTCAATTAATATCATTAAATCTAACATTGTTAGAAATTCGTGAGGCGCTGCTATTTGTTGATCCAATTCGCCTATACACAGCTACGTAAATGAAGAATTGTCTCAGACTTAAGTTGAATCTCAGTGGTTAGGAGCAAAGTTGTAAAATGCATTAGCATTATAAATATACTATAATTCCTATCATTTTTATAAGTGAAATTCGGAAGGTAGAATATTTATTGTAAAAATAATTCTCAGTGAGATCTTAAAAGTACGTACGTTAATGTAAAAAAAATTAAAAGAGGTAAAAACACCTTTTCCACGTTGTTTAATTAATGCAATCAAATCTACCAAAGATCTTTGAAAACAATTTACTGTTGATATGACTTAAATGGAATTTTGCTTCGAAACAAACAAATTCTAAACTCTTTAAAGCTACTTTCATAGACAAATCGTATTAAGACTATCTAAAGCTAGATATTGCCAGATTTATGCAGGCGTATAGAACTAGAATAATTTTATACGGCCAAAAGTTAGTTAGAATCTCCAGATTTATCAAAAACAGACAGCACTCCTGCACAGATATAGAATTGTTCAGCTGTCAATTTCAAAGTACTTTAATTGTACAAACAAATTATAATAAAATAGTATCAGAATTATGTATCAGCTTTACTATTTATGTTGTTCCCCGTACTCGGAGACATACTCATGTTTACTTAATGCAAGTTTGTTACAGGTGACAGAGTTGTGTAGAGTTCTGCTTTTACTTAGAGCAAACTGTATTTTTAGCAAGTATCAATAACATTGATGCCTATTTGTATATTAACGGGTATCTGGATCTCCTTCACTATCAAATTTTTGACTAAATAGATTTTTAATAAACACCAAATTTAAAAAAATGTTATATGATACAAAAAACACAAAAATTCACACTAGAATTATTCAAGTTAATTAATTAGTTATCGTAGAAGGAAACAGACCACATTTTACGCCGTGACTAAGATTCGTCTTGTGCCTCAGTTGTGTGAATGAGAATGATCCTAGGAACTTGATCGATGTCCTGCATTTTGGAGCGCTAATTCATGGGAAAGGTAAAATGCAGTCACTCGACGCAAACGGCATAAGCCAAATTTAATGTCGTTTTGATTTGAAATTACCTGAAAAGGTATTTTATACGTGTTTGAGTTTATCGATCTAGAGAAGCATAATAGAAGGAACGACCAATTTTCGTCAAAAATGCTGATGATAGGGCAAAATTTGGACATATTTCATGCAAAGCAAGATAAGATCAGCAACATCAAACGTATATTAGAGATTTACAATTGGATAACAGAAATCGTGGTAAAGATCTGCTCATGATTTAGCTGTATGAATTTTGATACCTAGCCAAAAAGAGAGCATTTGTGAGGGCTTGAATAACGCACAACATTCTTGGTTATAACAAATCAAATTTGAACATTTTTCTTAGTGTGCAGCTAAATTCAATTCTGAAAAAGATGTTCATATTTGCCACATATTTCAATTTGTATTATCATATCATTTTCGTTGTGCATTTTGTGTTTGAAATTAAATTTGGGCGTTAGACATCAGAAAAATGATTCGACAGTGAACGTTAAAGTGTTTTTTAAAATTGTCCTTATGTAATCAATGATTCATTCACATAACTGTTGTTTTTCTAAAAGAGGAAATATTTTAAGCTTTGTAGGTATTATTTTTTTTTTAAATACCGCTTTTAGAGCACGATATATTTCGTTACTTAAAGAAATTGCTGGTAAACAAAACTTATATAGAATCCACCAACAAAATTTATGTAATTACAGATAATTTGTGATTCCTTTTGTCGAAATGATTTGAAAAATGTACATTTTTAAAAAATGAATGGTAATTTTAGTATAAATATTATTTTAACAATTTTCTGGCACTTACTTTGACCATCAAGAAGAAATTTCGGTACTTCACCACTCACTGTTCAAAAAAACAAAAAAATTAATTTTAACTCGATTTAAAATATAAATCATGCTTTTATGAGTGTTAGCAATTTAAGTGGTTAAAATATAGCTCTTTCCGTTTCCATTCCAACAAGATGACATAAATGATAAAATGCGTCTGATAAATCTGCTTGCGAATAAATATATGCGTTTGGTCAAATCAATTAAATCAGAGTGTATTTTAGTATGCAATTTAACTATTAAACTATATAGCAAGGAAACATGTTACTCATGAAACAATGAGTCATCCTGTAGCAATTTTTTCAGAAACTTTCGGCATTCAAGTCAAAAGCACATTTGTTATATTTTTATTTCTATTAAATGCTCATGTAATCATTCAACAGAAAACAGAGTCATAAATAAATTAGCACTTATCAAGCTTTGCAATAATATATTCGGTGCAGGATGTTTAAAATGACTCTTTAATTTACCATTCTCCCTTTCCTTAGACAAAATTTGATTTTCAGAACGAATATATGATAATGATCATATTTGTGTGTTAATGCGAATTTGTCCTCCATGCCCACTACTTATTTTGTGAAAGGTTTACAGGTTGCTATCCTTAAGGAGGAAACTAATTTGAATACGACAACTCATTATTTTATTCCAGAATTATAACAGACTAGTTAAATTGATATCGATTGCAAAAAACTAACAACTGTGTATAGCATTGCCAACATTAAATTAGCGTGCTCTATACTAAATAGGAATGATTCCAGCAACACGCCTGATTCCTCACCTGCTAATGCGTCAAAAAAAGGAAAATAAATCTACGTATGTAGAGGCCAGGAGTAGAAAGAAAACAAACTGTGATGAAAAATCGATCAACAGATATCAATGGTATAACTGTGAATCTCAATTAATATCATTAAATCTAACATTGTTAGAAATTCGTGAGGCGCTGCTATTTGTTGATCCAATTCGCCTATACTCAGCTACGTAAATGAAGAATTGTCTCAGACTTAAGTTGAATCTCAGTGGTTAGGAGCAAAGTTGTAAAATGCATTAGCATTATAAATATACTATAATTCCTATCATTTTTATAAGTGAAATTCGGAAGGTAGAATATTTATTGTAAAAATAATTCTCAGTGAGATCTTAAAAGTACGTACGTTAATGTAAAAAAAATTAAAAGAGGTAAAAACACATTTTCCACGTTGTTTAATTAATGCAATCATATCTACCAAAGATCTTTGAAAACAATTTACTGTTGATATGACTTAAATGGAATTTTGCTTCGAAACAAACAAATTCTAAACTCTTTAAAGCTACTTTCATAGACAAATCGTATTAAGACTATCTAAAGCTAGATATTGCCAGATTTATGCAGGCGTATAGAACTAGAATAATTTTATACGGCCAAAAGTTAGTTAGAATCTCCAGATTTATCAAAAACAGACAGCACTCCTGCACAGATATAGAATTGTTCAGCTGTCAATTTCAAAGTACTTTAATTGTACAAACAAATTATAATAAAATAGTATCAGAATTATGTATCAGCTTTACTATTTATGTTGTTCCTAGTACTCGGAGACATACTCATATTTACTTAATGCATGTTTGTTACAGGTGACAGAGTTGTGAAGAGTTCTGCTTTTACTTAGAGCAAACTGTATTTTTAGCAAGTATCAATGACATTGATGCCTATTTGTATATTAATGGGTATCTGGACCTCCTTCACTAGCAAATTTTGACTAAATAGATTTTTAATAAACACCAAATTTAAAAAAAATATTATATGATACAAAAAACACAAAAATTCACACTAGAATTATTCAAGTTAATTAATTAGTTATCGTAGAAGGAAACAGACCACATTTTACGCCGTGACTAAGATTCGTCTTGTGCCTCAGTTGTGTGAATGAGAATGATCCTAGGAACTTGATCGATGTCCTGCATTTTGGAGCGCTAATTCATGGGAAAGGTAAAATGCAGTCACTCGACGCAAACGGCATAAGCCAAATTTAATGTCGTTTTGATTTGAAATTACCTGAAAAGGTATTTTATACGTGTTTGAGTTTATCGATCTAGAGAAGCATAATAGAAGGAACGACCAATTTTCGTCAAAAATGCTGATGATAGGGCAAAATTTGGACATATTTCATGCAAAGCAAGATAAGATCAGCAACATCAAACGTATATTAGAGATTTACAATTGGATAACAGAAATCGTGGTAAAGATCTGCTCATGATTTAGCTGTATGAATTTTGATACCTAGCCAAAAAGAGAGCATTTGTGAGGGCTTGAATAACGCACAACATTCTTGGTTATAACAAATCAAATTTGAACATTTTTCTTAGTGTGCAGCTAAATTCAATTCTGAAAAAGATGTTCATATTTGCCACATATTTCAATTTGTATTATCATATCATTTTCGTTGTGCATTTTGTGTTTGAAATTAAATTTGAGCGTTAGACATCAGAAAAATGATTCGACAGTGAACGTTAAAGTGTTGTTTAAAATTGTACTTATGTAATCCATGATTCATTCACATAACTGTTGTTTTTCTAAAAGAGGAAATATTTTAAGCTTTGTAGGTATTATTTTTTTTAAAAATACCGCTTTTAGAGCACGATATATTTCGTTACTTAAAGAAATTGCTGGTAAACAAAACTTATATAGAATCCACCAACAAAATTTATGTAATTACAGATAATTTGTGATTCCTTTTGTCGAAATGATTTGAAAAATGTACATTTTTTAAAAATGAATGTTAATTTTAGTATAAATATTATTTTAACAATTTTCTGGCACTTACTTTGACCATCAAGAAGAAATTTCGGTACTTCACCACTCACTGTTCAAAAAAACAAAAAAATTAATTTTAACTCGATTTAAAATATAAATCATGCTTTTATGAGTGTTAGCAATTTAAGTGGTTAAAATATAGCTCTTTCCGTTTCCATTCCAACAAGATGACATAAATGATAAAATGCGTCTGATAAATCTGCTTGCGAATAAATATATGCGTTTGGTCAAATCAATTAAATCAGAGTGTATTTTAGTATGCAATTTAACTATTTAAACTATATAGCAAGGAAACACGTTACCATGAAACAATGAGTCATCCTGTAGCAATTTTTTCCAGAAACTTTCGGCATTCAAGTCAAAAGCACATTTGTTATATTTTTATTTCTATTAAATGCTCATGTAATCATTCAACAGCAAAACAGAGTCATAAATAAATTAGCATTATAAGCTTTGCAATAATATATTTGGTGCAGGATGTTTAAAATGACTGTGTAATTTACCATTCTCCCTTTCCTTAGACAAAATTTGATTTTCAGAACGAATATATGATAATGATGCATATTTGTGTGTTAATGCGAATTTGTCCTCCATGCCCACTACTTATTTTGTGAAAGGTTTACAGGTTGCTATCCTTAAGGAGGAAACTAATTTGAATACGACAACTCATTATTTTATTCCAGAATTATAACAGACTAGTTAAATTTATATCGATTGCAGAAAACTAACAACTGTGTATAGCATTGCCAACATTAAATTAGCGTGCTCTATACTAAATAGGAATGATTCCAGCAACACGCCTGATTCCTCACGTGCTAATGCGTCAAAAAGGGGAAAATAAATCTACTTCTGTAGAGGCCAGGAGTAGAAAGAAAACAAATTGTGATGAAAAATCGATCAACAAATATCAATGGTATAACTGTGAATCTCAATTAAAATCATTAAATCTAACATTGTTAGAAATTCGTGAGGCGCTGCTATCCGTTGATCCAATTCGCCTATACTCAGCTACGTAAATGAAAAATTGTCTCAGACTTAAGTTGAATCTCAATGGTTAGGAGCAAAGTTGTAAAATGTATTAGCATTATAAATATATTATAATTCTTATCATTTTTATAAGTGAAACTCGGAAGGTAGAATATTTATTCGAAAAATAAATCTAAATGAGATATTAAAAGTATGTACGTTAATGTAAAATAAATTAAAAGACTTAAAAACACCTTTTCCACGTTGTTTAATTAATGCAATCAAATCTACCAAAGATCTTTGAAAACAATTTACTGTTGATATGACTAAAATGGAATTTTGCTTCGAAAAAAACAAATTCTAAACTCTTTAAATCAACTTTTGTAGACAAATCGTATTAAGACTCTCTAAAGCTAGTTATTGCCAGATTTATGTAGGCGTATAGAACTGAAATAATTTTATACGGCTAAACGTAATTTAGAATCTCCAGATTTATCAAAAACAGACAGCACTTCTACACATATGTAGAATTGTTCAGCTTTCTATTTCAAAGTATTTTAATTGTACAAACAAATTATTATAAAATAGTATCAGAATTATGTATCAGCATTACTATTTATGTTGTTCCTAGTATTTGGAGACATATTCACGTTTACTTAAAGCAAGTTTGTTACAGGTGACAGAGTTGTTGACATTTCTGCTTTTACTTAGAGCAAACTATACTTTTAGCAAGTATCAATGACATTCATGCCTATTTGTGTATTAATAAAGATCTGTTCATGATTTTGTTGTATGAATTTTAATACCTAGCCAAAATGAGAGCATTTGTGTAGGCTCGAAAGACGCAAGCCATTTTTGTTTATTACAAATCAAATTTGGACATTTTGTTATTGTGCAGCGAAATTCAATTCTGAAAAAGATGTTCATGGTTGCCACATATTTCAATTTGTATTGTCATATAATTTTTGTTGTGTACTGTGTGTTTGAAATTAAATTTCAGCGTGAGCCTTCAGAAAAATGATTCGACAGTGAGCGTTAAATTGGTGTTAAAAATTATGCTTATGCAATCAATGATTCATTCACATAACTGTTGTTTTACTAAAAGAAGAATTATTTTAAGTTTTGTAGCTGTTAATTTTTGAAAAAAAAACTTATCGCTATTAGACCACGATATATTTCGATACTTATTGAAATTGCTGATAAACGAAACTTATCTAGAATCCAAAAAACAAAATTTATGTTATTACAGATAGCTAGTGAGTCCTTTTCTCTAAATGATTTGAAAAATGTACATTTAAAAAAAAATGAATGGTAATTGGAGTATAAATATTATTTAACAATTTTCTCGCACTTACTTTGACCTCCAAGAAGAAATTTATGTGCTCCACCACTCACTGTTCAAGAAACAGAAAAAGATAAATTTTAACTCGATTTAGAATATCTTAATTTTGTTTTTATAAGTGTAAGCAATTTAAATGAAACAATGCGTCATCTTGTAACTAATTTATACAGAAACATTCAGCCTTCAAATCAAAAACATATTTTAATAGATTTTATTCAATTAATTGCTCATGTAATCAATCAAAACCAAAACCATCGGTTATATCACAAATAGTTTATCAATGTTTGCTATAAAGAATTTGGTGCACGATGTTTTAAATGATTGGGTAATTTATAATTCACTCTTCCTTTAGACAAAATTTTCATTTAAGAACGAACATACGCTAGGGATGCCTATTTTCGTGTTAGTGGGTCTCGTGTCCTCGTTGGGGATTACTAATTTTAGGTATGTTATTGCTAGTATTTGGAGACATACTCACATTTACTAAAAGCAAATCTCTTGAAGATGTTAGAGTTGTGAATTGTTCTGCATTTTTTAGAGCAAAGTGTATTTTCAGCACGAATCAGCGACAGTGATGACTATTCGTTTATCAATGCATACCTGGGCTTCCTATTCTATCAAATTTTTGACAAAAGGATTTTCATTTGCCCTCAGTTTAAATAAAGTTTCTATAATGCTGAAAACACAAAAGAAGACAAATTAGACTTGAAGACGTTAATTAGTTCTGTGTCGTATGCTTCCGATTGGTGTATGAGAAAGTTCCCAGGAACTTGATCGATGTCCTGCAACTTAGTGAGCTACGTCATGGGAAATATGAAATGCACCCGTACGACGCAATCGGCATAAGCCATGTATAAAGTCGTTTTGATTTGAAATTACTCGAAAAGCTATTTTAAAGGTGTTTGAGTTTATGGATCATAGAGGGCCATACTAGAAGGAACGAGCAAAATTACGTCATAAATGCTGACGATAAGTTAAAATTTAGGCACATTTCAGGCTGAGCACGGTAAGATCCGCAACATCCATCGCACATTGTTCAGTTGCTAAAAGGATAACATAACTCGTAGTGAAGATCATCTCATGATTTATTTTTATTAATTCTGATACCTACCCAAAATGAGGCTATTTTTTAGGGTTTGAATAACACACGCCATTTTCGTTTATAACAACAAATTTGGACATTTTTGTTATTGTGCAGCTAAATGCAATTCTGCAAAAGATGTTCATATTTGCCACATATTTCAATTCATATTTTCACATTATTTTCATTATTTAATGTTTGTTAGAAACCAGAAAAACTGATTTTACATTGAATATTAATACATTGTAAATAAAGTTATTTTTCTATTCAATGATTCGTTCACGTAACTTGTTTTACTGAAAGAGTTAATATTTTAAGTGCTGGTGCTATTAATTTTTACCATCATAACACAACTAAAGAACGATATCTTACGTTGCTTATAAAAATTGCTCGCAAATAAATCTTATCTCGAATCCACCGGCACCAATTAAATAATTACAGTTAATTTGGTTTGTTACTTTTTGCGAAATGATTTGAAAAAATATACATATTTGAAAAATATATAATAACCTGATTTTAATCATTATTTTAACAAATATCGGGCACTTACTTGGCTGACCAAGACGCATTTTAGGTTCATCACCACTCACTGATTCACAAAAACAAAAAGACAATTTTTATGTAAATTATAAAACAACCATTTGGCTTTTACAAATGTCAGCATTTTAAATGTATAAATTTTTCCCTTTTTTCCATGTTTCGAATCCAAAAAATTATATAAATGATAAAATACGGCTGATAAAACTGCCTGAGAATAATTTCCTACCTTTGGTCGAATCTATTAGAACAGTGTTGTATTTATTATGCAATTTAAATATTTACATTAAATAGTAGGGAAATGCATTACCATGAGACAGTGCGTCATCTTGTAACTAATTTATTCAGAAACATTAAACTGTCAAGACAAAAACATATTTTAATAGATTTTATTCAATTAAATGCTCATGTAATCAATCAAAACCAAAACTAACAGTTATATCATAATTAGTTTATTAATGTTAGCGTTAAAGTATTTGGTGCAGGATAGTTAAAATGATTGGGTAATTTAGAATTCTCTTGTCGTTTAGAAAATATTTGTTTTTAAGAACGAAAATACGGTAATGATGCCTATTCTTGTGTTAGTGTGACACGTGTCTTCGATGTGGATTTCTAATTTTGCGTCAAGAAAAGAGAAAAATACATCTCGTTCCGAAGAAGCCAAGAGCTTTTAGAAAATAAACTGCGATGAAAAATGGACTAACAAGTATTATGGGTTTAACCGTGAATCTCAATTAAAATCCTTTGCTTTTTCTTAGAGCGCAGTGTATTTTCAGCTCGAATCAACGACATTGATGCCTATTCCGTTTTTCACACTCTCTCTATAATTCTATCTTATTTGCTTTCCAATTGATATATAAAGATATGTTCATTAATACATATTAGAGAAGAAAATAAGAAAGAAATTTTTCTTATATCTGATAAAATTTTTTTGCTTTTGCACGCAGGAAGGGTACAATAAAATTATAAATCTAACATGGCAATAAATTCTTCAAGCGCTGATATTTTGTGATGCAAATCACTTACACTCAGCTAGGTATATGAAGATTTGTCGCTCACTTAAGCTGAAACTTAGTGATTACGAGCAAAGTTGCACAAAGACCTAGCTTTAAATATACTATACTTGCTTTCATGGGTATATGCGTAACTTAATAGGTAGAATATTAATTCGAAAAATAATTCTCAGCGATTTCTTAAAAGTGAATGTGCAAAAATTAAAATAGGTGAAAATATCTATTTCCGCGATTTTTACTTAAGTAAAGCAAATCTACCAAATTACATTAAATTAAAATTACATTGATTGTTAAAAGAACTATGGAAAATTTGAATTAGAATTATGTAACAGCATTAATAGTTACGGTATTCCTATTATTTGGAGACATAGTCAAATTTGCTTAAAGCAACTTCCTTAAAGGTGACACAGTTGTGAAGTTTTCTGCTTTTTCTTAGAGTAGAGTGTATTTCCAGCACGCATCAAAGACATTGATACCTATTCGTATATCAATTTATATCTGGGCCTCCTTCTTTATCATATTTTCAACCAAATGATATTTCATGTACTGTCATTAAAAAATAGATGACATGATGCAGTTAACACAAAAATTCACACAAGACTTTTGCATGTATATGACTTCCGTGTCGTAGAAAAATACTGACCACACCGTAAGTAACATTTATCTTATGTTTCAATTCAGTGAATAAGAATGATCCCAAGAACTTGATCAATATTTTGCAATAAAATGCGGTCACACGACGCAAATAGCATAAGACATATTCAAAGTCTTTTTGAATTGTAATTACCTGAAAAGCTATTTTATATGTGTTTGAGTTTAGGGATCATAGAGGAGCATACTAGAAGAAAGGAACTAAATTTCGGCATAAATGCTGACGAAAGGGTAGAATTGGGACATCTTTCAGACTAAGCAAGATAAGATCCGCTACATCCAGCGCACATTGGTTATTTGCGATTGGATAATAGAAATGGTAGTAAAAATCTGCTCATGATTTAGTTGAACGAAATTTGATACCAAGCCAAAATGAGAGCATTTGTGAGGGCTTGAATAACGCACACCATTTTTGGTTATTAAAAATCAAATGTCGACATTTTTTCCATTGTGCAGCTAAATGAAATTCTGAAAAATATGTTCATATTTGCCACATATTTTAATTCATATTTTGATATAAATTTCATAATTTAATGTGTGTTAGAAATCAAATTTGAACATTAGCCTTCAGAAAAACTGATTTACCATTGAACATTAAACTATAGCAAATAAATTTATTTTAATATTCAATGGTTCATTAACGTAACTTGTTTTACTGGAAAAGGTAATATGTTAAGTGCTGGTGCTATTAATGTTTACTATTATAACGAACTACGAAACGATTTATTTCGTTGCTTATAGAAATTGCTGGCAGACAAATCTTATCTCGAATCCACCAGCATCATTTAAATAATTTCCATAAATTTGGTTTGTTACTTTTGGCGAAATGATTTGAAAAGACGTACCTTTTTACCAAATAAATAGTTATGTGAATTTCGACATTATTTTAACAAATTTCTGGCACTTACTTGGCTCACCAAGGCGCATTTTGGGTTCATCACCACTCACTGATTCACAAAACAAAAAGATAATTTTTATGTAGATAATAAAAATAACAATTGTTAGCTATTTACATGTAAAAATGTTTCGCTTTTTCTATGTTTCAAATCCAGAAAGATTATTTAAATGATAAAATGCGACTGAAAAAAAGGAATGAGAATAATTTCCCACATTTTCGTCGAATCTATCAAATCAGTGTTGAATTTAGTATGCAATTTAAATATTTACATTATATAGCAGTGCATTACATTACCATGAAACAATGCGTCATCTTGTAACTAATTTATACAGAAACATTGAGCCTTCAAGACAAAGACATATTTTTGTAATTTTTATTCAATTAAATGCTAATGTAATCAATCAAAACCAAAACTAACAGTTATATCATAATTAGTTTTTCAATGTTTGCGTTAAAGTATTTGGTGCAGGATGTTTAAAATGATTGGGTAATCAGAAATTCTCTCTTCCTTTAGACAACATTTGCTTTTAAGAACAAACATACGGTAGTGATGCTTATTTTTGTGCTAGTGGGACACGTGTCCTCGATGTGGATTACTAATTTTGCATAAGATTTTACGAGTTACTACCCCTTACGAGGAAACTTATTTGAATATGAGAGCACAACATTTTATTCCAGAATTATAATAGACGAATTATATTTGTGGCCTTAGAAGGAAACTATCATCGGTTTATAACAGCGCCAAAATTTAATTATCTTGCTGTTCGCTGAATGAGAAAGGTTCTAGGATCATGCTTGATTGCTCACGTGGTAATGCGTCAAGAAAAGGGAAAATAGATCTAGTTCCATAGAGATAAAGAGCAGTAATAAAAAAACTGTGATGAAAAATGGACCGACAAATATTAAGGGTATAACCGTGAATCTCAATTAAAATCATTAAATCTAACCTGGCAAGCAATTCGTTAAGCTCTGATATTTTTTGATCCAAATCACGTTAACCAAGGTAGGTATATGAAGATTTGTCGCTGACTTAATCTGAATATAATTGATTACGAGGAAAGTTGCAGAATTACCTAGATTTAAATATACTATATTTTCTTTCATGGGAATAAGTGAAACTTAATAGGTAGATCATTAATCCGAAAAATAATACACATCAATTTCTTAAAAGTGAATGTGCAAAAATAAAAATAGGTGGAAATATCTATTTCCGCGTTTTCTAACTCAGTAAAGCAAATCTACCAAATGCCCTACAAAACAATTTCCATTTGCTGTGACTTAAATGAAACTTTGCTTCAAATTATGAAGTATAAAAGGCTTTGGATAAGGCAAGCAAATCTGAATTATTCAAAGTTACTTTGATTGCAATGTCGTGTTCAGTCTGTCTTAAGCCATAAATTGCCAGATTTATGCAGGCGTATTGTTCGACAATAAATTTATCAGAAATGGGCAGCACTCCTAAAAAGATCTATAATTAGTCAGCTTTCGAGTTAAAATTATAACAAAAATTAGAAGAAAATTATCGAAAATTAGTATTAGAATTATGTAACAGCATTATTAGTTATGTTATTCCTAGTATTTCTTGAAGGTGATAGATTTGTGAAAGGTTCTGCATTTTTTAGAGCGAAGTTTATTTTTAGCACGAATCAACCACATTGATGTCTATTCCTTTACCAATGGATATCTGGGCTTCCTTTTCTATCAACTATTTCATATAAAGTTTTTTATGTGCCCTCAGTTTAAACAAAATTTCTATTTGGCAGAGAAAACCAAAAATTCAAATTAGATTTGAACACGTTAATTAATTCTGTGTCGTAGAGGAATCTAACTGCATTTAATGCCTTGACTGAGATTTGTCTCATGTTTCATTTCAGTGTATGAAAATGATCCCAGGAACTTTATCGATGTCCTGCAACATTGTGCGCTAATTAATGGGAAATATAAAATGCAGCCACAAGACGCAAAAGTCATAAGCCATATTTAAAGTCTTTTTTATTTGAAATTACCCGAAAAGCTATTTTATAGGTGTTTGAGTTTATGGATCTAGAGGTGCATACTAGAAGGAATGACCAATATTTCGTCATAAGGGCTGACGATAAGGTAAAATTTGGGCACATTTCAGACTGAGCAAGATAAGATCCGCAACATCCAACGCACATTGGTCAGTTGCAAACAGATAACAGAACTCGTCGTAAAGACGATCTCGTGATTTTTTTAATGAATTCTGATACCCAACCAAAATGAGGGCGTTAGTGAGGGCTTGAATAGCGCACGCCATATTTGTTTATTACAAATCAACTTTGGACATTTTGTTATTTTGCAGCTAAATGCAATTCTGAAAAAGATGTTCATATTTGCCACATATTTCAATTTTTATTATCATATAATTTTCATTATGTAATGTGTGCTAGAAATTATATTTTAGCTTTAGATTGCAGAACAATGATTCGCCAGTGAGCACTAAAGTATTGTTAAAAATTATACTTATGTAATCAATGATTCATTCACGTAACTGTTGTTTGACTACCAGTTTAAGTTTTGTAGCTATTAATTTAAAAAAATCATACCATTAATAGAGCACGATATATTTCGTTGCTTAAAGAAATTGCTGTTAAAAAACTTATGTTTAATCAACCAAAAAAAATTATGTTATTAAAGATAATTTGTGAGTCATTGTGTCGAAATTATTTGAAAAATGTACATTTTTTAAAAATGAATGATAATTTGAGTATAAATATTATTTTCACAATTTTCTGGCACTTACTTTGACCACCAGAAGGAAATTTCGGTACTCCACCACTCACTGTTCAACAAAAACAATAAGATAAATTTTAGCTCGATTTAAATTATAAATTATGCATTTATAAGTGTTAGCAATTAAAATTTTGAAACTTTATCTTTTTGCTGTTTCCATTTCAAAAAACTACATAAATGATAAAATGCGGCTGATAAATCGGCTTGCGAATAATTTTATGCGTTTGTTCAAATCAATTAAATCAGCGTGTAATTTAGTATGCAATTTAGATATTTACATAATATTGCAAGGAAATACATTACCATGAAACAATAAGTCATGCAGTGGCAATTTTTTCCAAAAACATTCGGCATTCAATACAAAAGCACATTTGTTATATGTTTAGTTCTAATAAATGCTCATGTAATCATTCAACAGCAACACTTACAGTCATATAAAAATTAGTATTACAAAGTTTGCAATAATATATTTGGTGCAGGATGTTTAAAATGACTGTGTAATTTAGATTTCTCCAATTTTGCTTCAAAACAAACAAAATCTAAACTATTTAAAGCTCTTGTGATAGACAAATCGTATTAAGACTTTCTAAAGCTAGATAATGCGAGATTTATGCAGACATATAGAACTAAAATTATTTTATACGGCTAAAAATTATTTAGAAGCTCCAGATTTATCAAAAATAGACAGCACTCCAAAACAGATCTCGATTTATTCAGCTTTCAAGTTGAAAATCCATTGATTGTACAAGAAAATTATAGAAAAATAGTATTAGAATTATGACGCAGCATTACTATTTATGTTGTTCCTAGTATTTGGAGACATACTCTCGTTTACTTAAAGCAAGTTTGTTACAGTTAACAGAGTTGTGAATAGCTCTGCTTTTACTTAGAGAAAACTGTATTTTTAGCAATTATCAATGACATTGATGCCTATTTGTATATAAATGGGTATCTGGACCTCCTTCACTATCAAATTTTTGACTAAATTGATTTTTCATGAACACCAAATTTAAAAAAAATATTATATGATCCAAAAAACACAAAAATTCACACTAGAATTATACAAGTTAATTAATTAGTTATCGTAGAAGGCAACAGACCACATTTTACGCCGTGACTAAGATTCGTCTTGTACCTCAGTTGTGTGAATGAGAATGATCCTAGGAACTTGATCGATGTCCTGCATTTTGGAGCGCTAATTCATGGGAAAGTTAAAATGCAGTCACACGACGCAAATGGCATAAGCCAAATTTAATGTCGTTTTGATTTGAAATTACCTAAAAAGCTTTTTTGTACGTGTTTGAGTTTATCGATCTAGAGAAGCATAATAGAAGGAACGACCAAATTTTCGTCATAAATGCTGACGATAGGGAAAATTTTGGACATATTTCAGGCTAAGCAAGAAAAGATCTGCAACATCAAACGCACATTGGTCATTTGCAATTGGATAACATAAATCGTAGTAAAGATCTGCTCATGATTTACTTGTATGAATTTTGATACCTTACCAAAATAAGAGCATTTGTGAGGCCTTGAATAACGCACACCATTTTTGGTTATTACAAATCAAATTTGGACATTTTTGTTATTGTGCAGCTGAATTCAATTCTGAAAAAAGATGTTCATAATTGTCACATTTTTCAATTTATATTATCATAATTTTCATTATGTAATGTTTGCTAATTATATTTGAGCTTTAGACTTTAGAAAAATGGTTCGCCAGTGAACACTAAAGTGTCATTAAAAATTAAACTTATGTAATCAATGATTCATTCACGTAACTGTTGTCTTACTAAAAGAGGTAATATTTTAAGTTCTGAAGCTATTATTTTTTTTATAAAACTTAGCGCTAATAGAGCACAATATATTTCGTTGCTCAAGGAAATTGCTGGCAAACAAATCTTATCTTGTATCCACCAACATCATTTATGATATAACAGACAATTTGTGAGTTCTTTTGTCGAAATAATTTGAAAAATGTACATATTTAAACAATGAATGTTAATTCTAGTTTAAATATTATTTTACCATTTTCTGGCACTAGAATAATTTTATACGGCCAAAAGTTAGTTAGAATCTCCAGATTTATCAAAAACAGACAGCACTCCTGCACAGATATAGAATTGTTCACCTGTCAATTTCAAAGTACTTTAATTGTACAAACAAATTATAATAAAATAGTATCATAATTATGTACCAGCTTTACTATTTATGTTGTTCCTAGTACTCGGAGACATACTCATATTTACTTAATGAATGTTTTGTTACAGGTGACAGAGTTGTGAAGAGTTCTGCTTTTACTTAGAGCAAACTGTATTTTTAGCAAGTATCAATGACATTGATGCCTATTTGTATATTAATGGGTATCTGGACCTCCTTCACTAGCAAATTTTGACTTAATAGATTTTTAATAAACACCAAATTTAAAAAAAATATTATATGATACAACACCTAATACACACTTGCATACATATAAGTTCTCCGCAGCAAACAGTTTTCAACTGATATATTGACTTCAATGGTGTGACGCTTATCTCGAAATGTGATCACCGGTATCGATCAACGCCGGAGTGTGTGGATTTACTGGAATAACAGGTGTTCAGAAATAGTTTCAATTCTCAATTTCAGTGAACTATAGCATAAATTGGTATCCATCATGTTGGCACTATATACCGACTCGGCAACCATAGTGTTAGTTCCATTTAATTTTTCAGTACTATAGTGTTGGTATGCGTTACTAATACAATAGCCATAGTAGTAGTATATTTTACAGTCTCGGTATATATATTATATAGAGTGAGTTATCTGGAGGTCGCATTTTCGAGACTTTATATGATGTTAGCTTCACTACTATAGGTTTACACATTCGTCTAGGAGATTTTACCGTCCTATTTTCCCACATTCCTCACCGAAATATATAGTGGTTAAAGGGCGTAATTCCAGCTCCTAATGATAACTTGCCATTAAGCACGAAACCTTTTTGCATGAGATTATACTTTACGTTGATGCTGTCTACTCACAATTGAACTAATTTGTTACTAGGTTCGCAAAACCTTAAACATACTTGAATATATATAAGTTTTCCACTACAAACGGTATTTTATTATTATTGGCATACTTGGTAAACTTTCTTATTTTACTATAAGAACACAGAGGTGAAGTGATGTTCGTTTATAACGTAATAATGTTATGCATCTATCTGCTATTTTCGAAAGCATATATGAATCTAGGTTTCGTTTTAATTTGCAAAAATAATATTCTTTCGAATAGAACGTTAGTATAAATCTTGCAATTCAAACCTGTATCCAATTCAAAATAAAATATAGCAGCAAACTATTGAAATGGTTATGCCAAAGAATAATTTAATTGCGTACATACGTATGCTGCTTTGGAAGGCAAACTGTAATAAATCATCGCTAGTTTTTCAGCTTTTCATTGTCTTTGTTGTCCGATATGCTTGTTCTCTTGCAGACAACTAACACACGCAATATAAATCAACTAGAGTCAGTTTCGTCCTAGTTCCTTCCAGGAGGACCGATTGAAATTGATAAATATTAAAAGCATTCAGCTGGCCCAGCCAAGATATATTAAAAGCAGTCGGAACACCACTGTGCATATTATGGCGTGAATTTTGCTCCTGTTCAAACAAGGAAGTATAGTCAATCAACTTCATCCTTACTTACTCTATTAGCTATATGACAGCGTAGAAACCTGGATTTATCTCATCTTTAAATTATTCCACATTTTATCGAAATCCGTTGGCGGAAATCTTCATTTAATATAACTGCCTAGAAGTCTATGATAGCCTGTAAACAAAGCTTTTCACTAAAGCCTTAAAGCACCAATCAACCAAATATAGTATAATTTAGCATATAGGAATATACTTTTGTTCGAAATCATAGAGTGTTTGTTTAAATATTTAAATAAGACTTACCTTCGGCTATCCAAAGCGTAGCTACAGCCATGGCAAGGAGTGCCGTAGATAAGATTAACTTACTGCCCATTTTCCGACTGACTGACGAATTCGCAAAAGTTTGGTTACACTGAGTAAAATTTTCTACATTTTGTTCTAGTATTTATAGTTTCCTTTCATCAGCAAAATGTTCAAAGATGACAAGTAAATATTACTGTTGTCTTTTTTGTAGGATTTGACGTTTATGTTCTTTGACGCGTTTACCATCAATTATACCATTGACTATGCAGTAATTATCGTCCTCATGTTACATTGGACTTTAATTACGTTTTATTATTTAATAACTTGCTCATTAAATACACTTGACGGTGAATCTAAACAATCATTTTGTTTTAAATTAATGAATGAAGGGCAAAAAAATCTTGTTGAAAGATTTTTTTCCAAATTTAACAAAAGCTCTAGATTTCTTCAACGTTTCCATCACAAATTCTTGCATCTTTAAAACGATAAATAAAGACAGTATCGCATACGAGTTAAAGCTAAACAATTCTAGACAAAATCGTGCTTCTGATATTTAAAATTTTTTTCAATTTTTTTCAACTGTGACATGAATTTAATTATTACGGAAACATAGAATGAAATTCAGATAATAAATGTCTCTGATTGAGCAGGTAACTAATTTAAGTTTGATTAATTTTAATCAAGTTTGCGATCTTGATATAAACACCTGACCCATTATGTACATACATTTGTCAGTATAAACTAATTATTGTGGAAAACGCAATTTTTTCATTAGACCTGTTTCGTCCTTATTAGGAACCCATCAGGTACTGTTCAGAATTTGACGTGGACAGGGCTTGAACCGTGCTGCACACTACAAAAATGTTCAGTCATATGCAAACTAATGTTTCTGGATTACATTTTTCATTAGGTAGGTCCTATATAGTATTCCTTTACCAAAAAAGTTCCAACTAACTATGCCCAATCTTCCATTATACAACCGATAATACGTTAAATGAATAAGTGGTAGTTAAATGAACATTTATATAGTTAAACGGATATTGGTTGCGCGGCCGATGACAATAAATATTTTCAATCAAGATTGCGGTCTTGATTTAAGCACCAGACCCATTAGGTATATATATTTGTCAGTATTAACAACGTATTGTATAGTGTGGAAAAGGCAATTCATCCTGTAGACCGGTTTCAACCTTGTTGGGAACTATTCAAGTACTGTCCAGAATTTGCCGCGGACCGGGCTCGACCCTGCGCACGTCTGCTTTGTAATCTGGTGCTCTAGCCACTGGGCCACTCTGCCGCACTCTACACACAATTTTCAGTTTTATACTCACAAACGGTTCTCGGTTGTACTTTCCTTTAGGTAGAGCCTTTATAGCAATCGTTTGGACCCAAAATATCAACTCTTCATCCGTAATCTGCCATTGTAGAACAGGTACCACGTTACATGGAGAACTGTTATTAAAATGACCATTTATATAAATCATCGAACATTGGTTGTGCGGGCGGTGATCACAAATAATTATGATCAGTGTTGCGATCTTGATTCACACACTTCACCCAATTTGAACATCTGTTTGTCAGTAAATACTACGTAATGTATATGTTGGAAAGGCAATTCATCCTGTAGACCGGTTTCGTCCTTATTACGAGCTCATCACGTACTATCCAGAATTTTCCGCGGACAGGTCTCGAATCTGGGCATTTCTACTTCGGAATTTGGTGCTCTAACCACTCAGCCACCCAGCCGCACACTACACAAAATTGTCACTTAGATACTAACTAATGTTTCTTGGTTAGCTTTTCCATTATGAAGAGCCCATAAAGCATTCCTTTAGCCCTAATGTTTCATTTAATCATACCCAGTCTTTCACCTTAGAACAGATACCATGTTTCATGGGTAAGTGGTTTTGAAATGAACAACTATATAATTAAACGAACATTGGTTGCGCAGGCGGTGACAACAATTAATTTTAATCAAGATTGCGATCTTGATATAAACAACTGATACATTATGTACACACATTTGTCAGTATGAACTACGCATTGTGTGGATAGGACAATAAGTATTGTCAGGAAACTATGACACTAACTGGAAAACATTACTTCGAATATAACAAGTTTTCAAAAATTGAGGATAAAGGTCGTATTATTGAGAAAAAGGAAAGCAATAGCATTGATGTAAGTATTGATCACAATTATATGTTTTTAATAAATCAATTGAGCTTAGTACTCTATTATAAAAGGATAACTTACATTATATATATATATATATATATATATATATATATATATATATGTGTGTGTGTGTGTGTGTGTGTATGTTCTTATCAGTCATGTTTTTTTATGTTCGTAATTTTAGATGAAGAATAGTCTTCATTTTTGTAAATTAGGTCATTTTTCTGGAATAGTCATTTTTCCTTGTTTTAATTCTTCATATTCTATATACGGTAACTAATGTGTAACTAATAGTCTGATAGAGGTAGGCAAGAGAATTGCGTGATTACCACTCATTGTGAAAATCTGCTTTCATTTCAAATGAGTTACATTGTTCTAAACTATGAATAATCCCACTAATGTTCAACATGTAAAATCAATAGTTGTTATCATTGTATTTATCAAAAAGCTGGAATACTGCACAGGTTGGCTGCCACAAACTGGGGTTCTAACCCACAATACTTGAATTAAGATCTCTATGCTCTACCGATTGAACTATCTGCTTATTAACACTAAAGGTATTGTTGATAAGGTAACCCAACGTGAATGGTTCACATATCGTGATCTAAAGTCAGTTTACCACCAGATTCATTTCGACGAAGAATGCATCGCTAAAACAGCTGCCATTACAACTGGATTTTTTGAATATATGACTATGCCCTTCTGTCTGTACAACACATCACTGTCATTTACGACAATCATGGAGGAAGAATAACAAAAACTTTCACTTATTCCTTCTTACATCGATGTTTTTAAAATAGCCTCAGATTATTTCTAACGACATTTAAAAGATAACAAAGAGTTCCCCGCACGTTTTGCTCCGTTTGGTGTCGTGTTAAACATGGGAATATGCATACGGACACAAAATCAAATAAAATTTCTATGGTACTCGATTTGGTATTTTAATTTATTTACCCTTGAAAACAAAGTCGAGGCTATTAGATAGTTTTCCGCACCGAGGAATATGAAAACAATTACGCCGCTATCTTGGCATATGTAATTGTTACGGGTACTCTATTCCAATGATGGCGTATCCACAATCATAGCTGGCAGGACATCTCTATGAGTGGAAATAACATAAGTCCAACACGCGTCTGCGTTGGGACGCATATACGCAGTTAATGTCTGAATAAATAAAAGAGTTGATTGCGCAATATTCTGCACTACATGCTGTTCAAGAAATTGCATCATTGAAATTGTCGACCGACGCTTTTTAGTGAAGATCGACAATGCATCATTAGTGGACTTCTTACAGAAAGATTCACAAAATTATCCGCACAGTTTAATTTGCCAGACATAGGAAAGACTAGGATGGCGTGGTGGCCTAACATTTGGCGAGCTATTACCGAATGGGTTAAAGTATGTCGGCTATGTCAAATCTCAAATCCTTTCGTCACACTCTCTCAGAATTTGGCCGGTTCGATTTGCAATATGCTCGTATTAGATTTATTCATGTTGACATAATTACCTACCCTGCAGTACGTGGCTTCCGTTGTTGCAGGACTATAATTAATCGACGTACAAGATGACCTGGTCAAGTTGCGGAGATTATTACCCATGCATTCCTTTTACACTAAGTGGCAAGGCTTGGAGAACTAGACGTAGTTATCTCTGACCAACATGTAAATTTCACGACATGCATCTTTCAAGATAACTTATAGCTCCCGGGATTTTAGTTGACATATTAGTCCAGATCCCTGTCAATATTGAACCGAGCACAGCGTTAAGATCAAATTAAAAGCAGAGTAAAATTTAGCTCCAGAATACCAGTCAGTCACCAACAATCAGATAGGTATTCCACAGCATGTAGTCCTAATAATTGGTGCATAAATAATTTTATATCCAGAAACCGAACTTAACGTGTGTGAATTGTCACTGTGGTCTACAGTTTACACAAGATCAATGTTTAGACCCGTAATTATAAAATAATAAAGGAACTAAGGCCATCTCTTTTTTTTAAATCACTTAGCAAACCGCGTCGTTAATAGTTGTTTCAGATCCACTCTCGCGGGTTGCGTTCGTGGTCGATAAAACTGCTGCAATATCATAAGTAACGCCAAATTGTTCTATTAACTTGTGCACCGATGTACAGATAAAAGCTCCCAATAATCAGTGAATTAAATAATATTGTTTGGAAAATCTTGGAGTATCACTAGGTCTAAATCGAGCATTCCGGTGAATGTTTGCCGTCGCGCAAGTGCGAAATTTTATTTTAGGATTTAATTTTATGGTATATGACGGTCTGATTATTGCCTTGCCGCTGTCCGAGGAAGAATTAACTGCATTCTTTTGGCTCCCATAAAGTTAATACCAGAATTAACACGCAGTGGATCTAATAATGGTACTTTTTCTGCATCTAATTCCTAAATATCCACCACGCTGCAAAATCAATGCATTACATTCAACCTAAATTTACAATTATACGTATTTGGCATCGCCTTCAATCTAATTTACAACATAATCTTCCACTAATAGTTTTTGAACTCAATATTTTGCGGTGTGTAAGCATTCAGGTTATCAATGCCGCGTTTTGCGTACGCGGGTAATAGCTGTACACGGGCAGTTACACAAAGATCCGATTTATCACTATTTCCAATTTTGTTTTGTCTTTCATGAAATACAACTTGCAATCATGCTGAGTTTGCGATATAATTTCCTTCGTTCGTAAACGAAGATGTCAATTGGAATTCCATGCTTAATGCACGAATATATATATATATATATATATATATATATATATATATATATATATATATATATATATAACACATTCGTTTAATGTCCATTGCCTTTTAATATTACACAGTATATTTCTAATTAGGAAGAAAAAACATTAATAACAAAGTGGATAAAGGCCATTCTTGGTTTTCAATTGATTATGCTAGTGGTAACAAATCTGACTCGCTTTTATTTCTATTTCTTGTTTTGGCTGGTTGGTAAGTGTGTATGCATTTGTGTTTTTTTGTGTGCCTGTTTGCATGTAATGTTCATTCTGGCAGTATTGCAAAGTGATGCCTAAGATCTGGTCATTATTGTTTTGATGGCTTGACAATTAACCATTTGTGCGCATTGTTCGCTGTATGTTCATGAATAGAATAACTAAGGAGAACTTTCCCTGTGTTAAAGTTAATATGACATTTAGTACACAGAAAAACATGAAATTGGATGCCAAAGATCAATTGCCAATTCTCTCCAAATCATTCATAGTCTACAAATTCTCATGTATGTGCGGTAGCACATATATCGGACGTACGAAGAAGCAATTGATAAGCAGAATCCAGCAACCTTTGCCACAGAAATTGATTAACAAAGGCTTCACACCGTCAGGAAAATCAGCTATTTCCGATCATATATTGACAACGGGGCATCTGGTGAATTCGACCAATTTCACAATTCTACATAAAGCAAAATCAGAAAAATTATAGTTTTTTTATGAAGCCCTTTATATAAAGCAACAAGCACCTGACCTAAATATCCAAAAGTTTCACCAACATGATAGTCTAAGCGACTGGCCACGAATAACAAAATTCAACAACAATTTACCAGCATCCAGGCAAGACCAAACAGGCCCTCGACTAGAATCAACAAACATAAAATCGGATTGGCAACAAACTGAAGAGGAAATAGCAGAGGTGCATACGATGACAAAAGTTTCCAAAAATAATATGAGCGTTCAACACTGCAGTCCACACTGGCGCTGTTACCATGTGCCGGACAAAATTTTTTTCGCAACATGATGATACAATAAACTACACTGGGAAAAATAGCACTCGTACATGTAACAGCGAACAGTACGCACAGATGGTTAATTCTCAAGCCATCAAAACAATAATAACCAGATCCCAGACATCACTTTGCATTACAGCGAGAATGACCTTTACATGCAAACAGGCACACACAAACACAAACGCATACACAATTACCAACCAGCGAAAACAAGAAATAGAAGTAAAATCGAGTCAGATTTGATACCACTAGAATAATCAATTAAAAACCCAGAATGTATATAAATGAATGAATGTAGAGCGATGTTTAGTATTCACGAAATAAATGGTCTTTATCCACTTTGTTATTAATGTGTTTTTTCCTCCTAATTATATATATATATCCCTCTTTAATGCGAGCTTCTATTAAATTCAAGGTTCTAAAACAATATACGAAGGTAAAAAAATAAATTTCAGTTAGTTACGTTTTATTCTCATTTTCTCCGCATGGGTCTACAAAGGATTTGCGAGATTGTTAAAAATGGTTGAGATATTGAAATGCTCTTATGTTTTAAAACTGACAGCAAATAACCTGACTATCACTGTAATGTACACCATAAAGACAAACTATCTTGTAGTCAGGTTGTAGAATTGTTCCTCGGCTATAATTAGTTTGACCCGACGTGTATATGTTATTTTATGGAAATAACCATGAAATGTGAAAGGAAATTCTCATCATTTGCCCAACCATGGATTATATTTCTTAATCGTTCCAATATGAAAATAAATTATCCCAGATTGTAATCAAATAAATGCAAAATAAATATTGTATTGAAGCACTATCAATCAATGTTATCAAACGCTTTATTGGATAAACGAGAAAAATGAATTACTTTATTCTAT
This sequence comes from Eudiplozoon nipponicum, assembly GCA_029291075.1. Lineage (NCBI taxonomy): Eukaryota > Metazoa > Platyhelminthes > Monogenea > Mazocraeidea > Diplozoidae > Eudiplozoon > Eudiplozoon nipponicum. The sequence continues at coordinate 27,522 of JAQBSW010004634.1, forward strand.
ATAGGAAATCAATTTACAAATATACCACATAACAAACACTATCCTATATTATTTTTAAGAAATAAGCATGGTACTAAAAATGCTCTGTTTTAATTCCAGGATATGAATAATTCATTTTTATTTTGGCAATTTTGTACAACGCCTAATTATATCAATTGCCCACTAATAGGGAAGCATGTTTGCACCAATTTTGTTCCATAATTTTGCTGTTTATTTAGTGGTGATTAGATTGACTACAAAATGTCCTCTAGATTTTGTGTAACAAAAAATCTCACTTTAATCAGCATAACATATATAATTTCCTTTGATTTAAAACCTTTATAGCATGGCTGGCATATTTGAAAATTTTCTAAAATTGAAAGGAGCTGTCTTGTTGGCACATATTTTCGCTCAACAATATCAGTTAAGTTACTTATCGCCAAGCACAAAGCTTATTTTAAGGTAAATTTGCATTTGTAGTTATCGGCTGATGCGGGTTGGTGTCAGATGAAGAAATACGAAATGTCTTTTTCTATAATATCTTAAAGGAACCTTTTCTAATTCAAGAGTCATAGGCTTTGGCAATGTAAAAACTGTCTTATCAAACTTTTCTCGTTTTAGACGTATATATATATATATATATATATATATATATATATATATATATATATATATATATATATATATTAAATGTTAAAACAGCAAAATTCCTCTCAGAAAAGGATAAAGTTAGGTTTGAATTAGACGTAGCCGCAGCTGTGCTAACGTACAAAGAGGAAAATTATAAACCGAAATATGAAATAAGTCTCAGGAATGCGTTGATAGCAAACAGTGTGATATGTATGAAAGCAGACAAAGAAGGAGCGACGGTTCTAATGAGTCAATCTGATTATAATGATAAAATGTATTAACAACCAGATAATATAGAGGTATACACTAAAATTAATAACGATCCTACGGATAAGTTACAAGGTGAAGTTAAGTTATTGATCAATAACATGTTTGCTAATGGAGAATTTGATCAAGCGCATGGTAACGCTCTCATTCAAAGAGATACAGTTGCTCCAAGAGTGTACGGTTTATTAAAGATACATAAATCAGGCAACCCTTTGAGAATTATTGTTAATATCCAACACTCCCCAAAATATAAAATGTCTAAGTTTCTATGCCATAGAATAAGGAAATACTCGTACTTTTTAGACCGTACTTTCATGAATTCATACAATTTGGTTGAGATTGTCGAAAGATGTGACCTAAATAAAACGATAGATTGGGGAGTTTAGATGTGGTGTCAATGTACACCAATATACCAGTACCTAAAGCACTAGACTATTTTCAGCGTTTCCTGGTTGATCATCCAGTAATATTGGAAGGAAGCGAAATGACGATAAGAGATGTCATTGAGATGATTTACGCATGTATGTGCTCCACTTATTTTAAATTTAGGAATGCATTTTATAAGCAGATTAGAGGTGTTTCAACGGGACAACCACTGTGTAATTCCAATAGCTAATATCTTCATGCATTACATGGCGAAAACCCTCCTGGATATGACACCCTAAATCCAAACTTTTATGTACGATAATTGGATGATATTTTAGTTATTTGGAATGACGGGGAGGATCAACTGATAAATTTCTTAAACATAGCAAATCAGGTGATGAAGCTGAAATTTACGAGTGAAAATGTATCATATGGCGAATTACCATTTATGAAAGTCAAATTAATTATAAATGGTACAAAACTATTATTCCACATTCTTCTACCAAATATATAGTGGTTAAAGTGCGTAATACCGGCTCCTACTGATGAGTCGCCAGTAAGCACGAAACGAATGTGCATGAGATTATACTTTCCGTTCATGCTGCCTTTGGTTTATCCTTCTGGTCACAACTGAACCAATTTGTTACTAGGTTCGCAAAACCTAATACATACTTGCATATGTATTAGCTCTTCGCAACAAACAGTATTTAACTGTAATATATTGAATTGAATGATGTCATGCTTACCGCGAAATGTGATAACTGATATCGATGAAGGCCAGAGTGTATGGTTTAACTGGAGTAACAGGTGTTCGGAAATTGTTGTAATTCTCAATTTGGGTGAACTTTAGCATAAATTTATATCCATCAGGTTGGTATCATGTACCGACTTGGAAACCATAGTGTTAGTATCCGGTACTCATCGATTTCAAAAAAAGGTATCAGTTACTAACACAATAGCCATAGTGTTAGTATCATTTACAGACTCTGTATATATATTATAGAGTGTGAGTTAGCATTGAAGTCGCATTGTCGTTGACTTTAGATTATGTTAGCTTCACTATTACAGGTTTACACATTCGTCTAGGAGATTGTACCGTCCTATTATTCCACATTCTTCTACCAAATATATAGTGGTTAAAGGGCGTAATACCGGCTCCTACTGATGAGTCGCCAGTAAGCACGAAACGAATGTGCATGAGGTTATACTTTCTATTCATGCTGCCTTTGGTTTATCCTTCTGGTCACAACTGAACTAATTTGTTACTAGATTCGCAAAACCTAATACATACTTGCAATCGAATCTGTGTTGTGTCTGGTCGATGCGGGTTTGGTTTTGCCCGGATGCTAATAAATTGTTGTTGGTTTTTGTGATTCGTGACCTTTCGATTGGAATATCATGTTGCTGAAACTTTTAAATATTTAGGCCAGGTGTTTGGTATTCAATATAGAGAGCTTCATAAATATATAACAAATTTTCTCATTTTGCTTTATGTAGATTGGTAAAATTGATCATATTGACAGGGTGTCCAGTTTCCAATACATGGTCGAATATAGCTGATTTTCCTGACGGTGCCGAGCCATTTTTAATCAATTTCTGCGGTAAATGTTGCTGGATTCTGTTGATTAATTGCTTCTTCGTTCGTACAATGTTTGTGCCAATGCACATAAATGAGAATTTTGAGACCATGAATGATTTGGAGAAAATTGGCAATTAATTTTTGCATCCAACCTCATGATGCTCTGTGTGGTAAAGTTATATTAGCTTTAACACTGGGAAAATTCTCCTTGTTTACTCTATTTAGCCGCCGTGATATTATGATAAATGTAGGAAAACCTCTCTAGGCGAATCTAACGTGATATGATATTGACATCAACGAACCGTTCTGGGTAGTTGTTCAATATTATCTACGTATTTTTTGTAGAGTGCGCACTGGTCCATTATATGTTTTAGACTCGTTTGTTCAAGATGATGCATGTATACATCTTCCAGCTTGGTTGAAACGCAGCTTCTCATAGCTACACCATTGAACTTACGGTAGTGTTTCCTTTCAAATGTGAATTTCAAGTTTGTAAATGATAATATGAGATCTTTGATACTTTTGGCTTTTGCGGAAAAATCTTAATCTCATTTCTAATCAGTTCACACAAGAACGTCGTTGAGTAATCAAGTGAAATGTTCTTAAATAAGGATGAGACGTTAAGCGAGGCCATTTTACTCTGAAGAAGCTCGCCACTTCACTTCATCTGCTAGCTCAAAAGAGCCCTTGATAATGTTTATGCTTATGATATTTCGTAATGGTTGAAGTATTTTGCAGATCTTTGTATTGATCTTTGAAATAATGGGCAGATTTGGAGGAGCTCCTGAAATTGGCCAGGCTTTTTTGTTCTTGGTTTGCCGTACAATCTTCTGTTGTTTGTTCCAACGGATTTTGCCTTTTGTGTTTTGTCTATGAGTTTTGATCTAGTATCGAATTTAGCCTTCAATGTTAAATGCGTTGTCGCATCTTGTTCAGAGTTTCAATTTTTGTTTTGATGGGATATATTATTGAAACACCTTTCTGTTTGATATCTGGTTTTGACTTTCTATTCATTATTTATAATATCGTTCCTGGGCCCTCTATACGTGTCAGCTTCAATTATATCAACTCCTGATTCTTTGTCGGTTGTGGCAAGCCGTATGGATTTGTCTGATTATCGTTTTCGTAGGCCGTCTATGTGTTTATTTCTTATGATCTGGCTGCTTTTGAAATCCATTTTGTTTTATTATTGTGCGCTAATTATCTCAGCTTTCAGTCCTTGTCCATTAAATGCCTGTGGGGTGGTGTCATTTTGTTAAGTCATTGTAGAAATTTTCCGCGCCAACCTGCTTGTCACGTCAGCTTAGGTTTCTCTAAATTATGCAGTATTTTGCTCCTAAGTAGAGTAATTCTTTCTGATGTTTTGATAAGACCACTTTTGAATAAATGTGAATAATTGCAACAGGGTTTCTAGAAAATTTGGATTTTGTGGGAAATTAGTCCAGGTTCATTTTAAGGTCATTACATTCTTCGTCAATTATTATTTTCATCAACGTTTCTATCTTTGTTGTAAAAGAAGTGTTTTCGCTGTCGTTCTGTCTTGCAAGTTGACAACCCAGTGATTTAATGATTCTCTCACTATCTTGTAGTTATAATTATTTGCCCTTGATGGCATTAAGAATAAGCGGTTAATAATTTTTTTCATAGGTGTCTAGTTGTTTCTCCTGCACTGAGGTAGTACATATATTGGACGTACGAAGAAGCAATTGATCAACAGAATCCAGCAACATTTACTGCAGAAATTGATTAAAAATGGCTTCGCACATTAAGAAAACCAGCTATTTCCGATTATATATTTGAAACAGGGCACTTTATAAGTTTGACAAAATTCTCAATTCTAACTAAAGATAAATTAGAAAAATTATTACATATTTATGCATCCCTTTATAGGAGACAAAATAACCTGGCCTAAATATTCAAAAGTTTCATCAAAATGATATTCTAATCGACTGGTCATCAATCACAAAACCCAACAACAATTTACTAGTATCCAGGCAAAACCAAACGTCCCTTCGAACACACTCACCAAACATTCGATGGAATTGGCATCAAGCTGAAGAGGAAAACTCAGGTGTACATATGGATACACAAATTTCAACCAACATGAGCATCTAACATTGCAATTCCCACACCCTGCGCTGTTACCAAGTGGACAGAGCAATATTGAGTAACAAGGTAAAACGAAAGACAAAAAAAACATTCGTACACGTAACAGCCAACAATGCGAAGATTTGGTTAACTCTCAATCCATCAATTCAAGAATGACCAGATTGCGGATATCACTTTCTAATAGAGCAAAAATACCGTTACATGCAAACAGGCGTACACACAGACACATACGCATACACACTTACTAATCAGAATACACTTAACATATATGTATAACCGAGTCGGATTTATTGCCACCCACATTATCAAATGATCACCCAGGATGAATATAAATGGAAGATTGTAAGGTGAAGTTTAGTAGTCTAGAAATAAATGGCTATTATCCGCTTTTTTATTAATGTTTTTTCTTCATAATAGGATATATATATATGCCATGAACTCCACGTTTAAACAGCCCATAAATAATTGGCTTAGAATGATTAATCAATATCTTCGTGTAGATACGCTTCCTCGTGTGTAGTGGTGAACTTTAGACGGGAATCGGCCTGTATTGTGCAAATCCAACCATAAGAATGTGTTGGTTAGAGAACAATGTTGAAATTTATGTCATTTCATCAGATGCAGACCACAATAGTCGGCCTCTTCACGTTCAATTTAAAAACGAATAATTCAAGCAATTTCGCAACGTGCAGGTTTTTTTCAATTGGCAAAGGCAGATTATCAACGATTCCGATGTACAGTTTCAACTGACTCAAAAGATTGAAGTGCTTCCGTTCCATCAAGCACATAAACATATCGGCTATAAGTAGAGACAATGCATACCTCCTATATTGTGGGCCTATAAAAAACCCTTTGAATGCTGAAAGGAAACAAGTAAAGTAGTTTATCTTCAAAAGGGACTTTATTAATAAATGACCCGAAATCAATTTATAAATCCACATATATTAAGCATCTACGTTTTCTACCTATACAAAATAAACATTTGTTTGCAAGCTATATTTGGATACGTGGTTTGTTACTGGATAACCCTCTCATTTTATGGTAGTTCCGACAAATTGGCTAGTGAGACGGAAAATCTAATTCGCATTTCTGAAATAAGAGAGTTCAAACGAGTAGACCATCTTTCCAATCTGCCGAAAAGACAACCGCAATTATTGCGAAATACATCGTTATTAAATTTTAAATCTATTCCTATTTAATATTTTTTCCAATTATTTCAAGCCATCCCAGCTCGTTGCCTTAATCAGAGTAACAGGAAGGAAACCGACCAGCACGTAATCGTAGAGATAATATTCTTGCCCTGATGCTGATACTTAAGCTTAAATTTCAATTTTGTATATGTCTCAGGGATCGAAATGTAGTATTGAATAGTATTTTCATAAATGATATCAGCGTTCATTTGAAAATTTTATTAATCGCACTTTCTACACCAGCAGTTCTAATCACACCATTGACTTCCATGAAATTGTACATAATTTTTCAACCAGCAATGACAACCGAACTTGAGGTATTATTTCTCAATATTTACTGAATTTTGTAACAACTGGTAGTATGAGCTTTAATCTACCACACTATCAGTATGCAGGAATTTTCTTCAAGTGGTTAGATAGGCCAACTTTGAATATGCAGACTATATTGTTTGTAAGACGATTGTGATTTTTCTTAGGCTACATTGTTTAGGTCAGCATTCGTAGTTGCCACTTTTGGTTTCATTTAGCAGCTCCGAAATGTATAATTCTACCACAGGACTATATATCGCTCGCTGCAACTCTGCGACTTACAATAAAACAATCATAGATTTCACGTGTGGTGATAAAATTTCTTTAACTTAAGTTTGTGAATCTCATATAAACACGAATCCCATTACATATAATCATTGGCACATCATAGTTGCATCTGTTGTTAGTTTAATCAAAGTCTGAAATAATATTATTTTCATGGTGAATGTGAGATTTGGAAACAATATTCTGACCTTTTCCAGCCTTAAACATTTATGGTTTATTGCCATAAGCCAGTAAGACGGACTATAAGACGCTTACAAGCACAGGTCGTGTTTATCGCATTAATAAGCCCCACAATTGGTGTCAATTACAATAAATAAACACCGACGCAAAGAATCTGTCAATAAGCACTCTTCCTTATACAAACAAATAAGGCTCCACTATTTATGCTGACTCAGTCATGCCTTGCGCATACCTCTGGTATTATTGACTACTTGGGCAATATTTTCACTGTCAGCATTAGATTGGCATCATATTCATGGTTGATTTATCGGTTTGTTGCATAAATAATTAATGTAAAATATATAAGGATGAAATGAAGCGCGCATCATGTTTCTGGGTCGGAAATTCAGCACAATATAGTCTTCAGTCATTCTCAGTCGCGATTGTATTGCACAATTATTCGAGTCAATTTCTTAATCGTTTTAATCTCTGTCGTCAACGATAACAGAAAAATGTAGTTATATAATGAAGCAACACATTTGAAATCGCTGGCAGTCAGATAACCGGTTACTTTTTATAATTTACTTGATCGAGAGTCTGTATTGTGTAGAATTCAAAATTGCATCGTCTCTGCGTCCTGTTTATATGGATCTTTCATCTAGGCTGAATCCACCCTATCCTAAATTGCTAGTATATCCATCTTGCTCCATTTGTTAATGAGTACTTTTCTGGTTACACGGAGTGTAGAATGCTGGTATTTCAGGGCCCTGGACCAATCAGAATAGCAAAATCACAAGTATTTAAATACAATATAATGGCCATTTTACCAGATTGTTTTTATTAACTTAGGACTCATTATGTGTTTTATAGACCTTAACGGAATTTTCCATAATTTTATTCGTTCGTTACGCTGTTTACTATTTCTTTAGATATAATTATTATTCTTCTTCCCAAAATACTTTCTATTTTACTATTTTTAATCGTTTAACCTGGCATCATTTTATTAATGGTACATTTGTGACCCTTTACCTTCCTAATTACAAGCTGATATTGCTCTTAATTCCGTCACTTAACATGGTAAATAACATTTAGTCACTGGTTTTTCCCCAAAACAGATGAACGTGGTAAATTAATTACATTTTGTTCAACTTTTAGTAACTATAGACCCGTACGTGTGTAACTGTAGGATAAGCCAGTCATAAATATTAATAGGGCAAATTAATTAAAATTTTGAACCTGCTTTTGATTTTGTCTTTACTTTGTGTAATAATGGAGGTGCCGAAAATTTTCCATTCAAAAGAAGAAGTGGAATAAATTGAATGTTGGTCAAATAATAGTGTAGGAAACTTTTGCGAGATTAACTCTTCCCTACAATAGTTTGTTACCGGCTGTGGAGATCCGTGCACCTGATTAATCCCGGCTTTTTCCTGATGGGTGATGAGAGAAGACCAATACTATTGATTACATATGTATTGTAAAACACACCACGTCTGGAATCATAAGTAATCCAAATTGACCGTGCTCTAGACGGCAATAAAACAAATTTTAACACAAATGAATGACGTAAACACCAGTCACAGTCAAACTAAGTTGACCGTACTCTAGGCGGCAAAAGCAAAAACATTGTTCACCAAGATGAATGTTTCATGCCCAAGTCACAGTTAAACAAAATTTTCCATGCACTAGACGGTGGTAAGATGAACGCTATTTATAAATTTGCATGTCATTCACACAAGCAATTATTCCTTCACAAATGTCTGAATTGAAATGAATATATGCAACCGATATGAACAGTCACTGTTAAAAGTTGTCACTGAAAATAAATTGAAGAAATTCGTGTAAAGACTTCAATGACAAAAAATCACAAATAATTAGTTCATTGTTTGCTATGTTTTTAACTTATGTTATTATAATAATACATTACTCTCTGAAATTCGGATAGGCATAGTTAAATTTGAACAGTAAATTCCTCGCGTAAACTGCGAATAATCCAACTGAGCGAAATAAATCCACTGTGACACAATAATCCACCGCGTTTTCCATGCGTATCGCGCGCGGTTCTGTATATTCATAAACAACCCTATTAATTACAAATAAAACTGCAGTTCAAGAAATCTCAATTAAAACTGCTAGAAACTAACAGAGATTGTTTCTAAAATCACAGTTAAGAGAAATATTGTGTAAGAACAGAGTTAGATTATTTGACCTTAAAGAGCACTGTATTTGTCAAAATCGAACATCGTTAGGTTGTAACGCGGAGCCGCGTGTTACATATACCCCTCCCCGACGATGAAAATTAGTACACACTGAAGGGGGCTGAACCTTACAGGAAGTGTTATTGCTCTGCCATACCGTGTAACGACTGATTTTGGCTCTGTCAACACTGATTCTGCTTCCTCTATATCTCGCGGCGGCGTGACGGCTTCAGTTAAATCGGTTCTTGATGAGATATCGGGCATCAGTCCGTTGTCAGCAAGACTGTCTGAGGGTGGCGTTATCGTTTCTTCACCGCCTGATAGGTCAACATCGCAGAACAGCGGGTCATCTGGATCAACGTCGCCTGGGGATAGTCTGTGCTTGAAGACCGCTTCAGCTTTGCCATTAATCTCCAGAATGATGTAATTCTGACGTCGATCTAACACGCGATAAGGACCGCGCTATATATATATATATATATATATATATATATATATATATATATATATATATATATATATAGTGAACGGCCGTTGGGTAGCTGCGAAGAGCATAGCCGATATTTGAGTAGCACAGCCGTCAGATGTAGTGTAAAGCGTTGCATAATGTGATATCCTCCATCTTCCGGACAACTGTATATTTGGATTGATCATGTAGCAATTAGTTATAGAGGATGTGGGTGCATCCCTGATTGTTGTCCGTTTTGGAACATGTATGTCGACTTAGACCATGCCGCTATCCACTGTAGGTTTTCATTAAAACTTTCTGGAAAACAAAATAAGAATAAACCTAAAAGAGACACAAGCGACTCGACCAGTCGTCTTTAAAAAATAAATATATTGTAAAATCGATGTTAACTGATCTTGTTGGCAAAAATTCTTATTTACTTTTGATGAAGATAAGCTCAACTATGCAAAATGCAGGTACTACTGTATGTGGCATGGTAGGCTCGGATACAAATAATCATTAGGTTTCTGGAAAATCTATGGAGATTCTCAAAACTAGGTGTCAAATTCCAGCTAGCTCGGCTTATAATATTAATCGCGAAATTAAGCGCAATCTAAAAGTCGATCTCGAATCATTCAAACCAGACATACCAAAGAGATCAAAGAAGCGTTCGAATCAGGTAATATACGATTTTTTTTCAAACTTTATCGTGCAAAAGTTCTGAGAATTTAATAGTTAACAAAACTCAGTAGATTGAGCACATTAAAGATCAATGTTCCTGGTTACCTGCGTCAGTCTCGAACCTTTAAAGTATGCCGGTTTTCAACAGTGCAGAACAGTAATTTCGAACAACCAACAAAGTTACGAATATGGAATGCAATCATATATCTTAAAATGCGCACTATTTGGACCCTAATGATTTGCTTTCAAGCTCATCTTAGAATGATGATGACATTATATCTCTATTGTTAAATGGCATTTTTCGTATTATATGAAATGAGGAGACCGTGTCGATTTCTGTGAATGAATCGACCATATATATATATATATATATATATATATATATATATATATATATATATTTCTAATGGTGTAGATTGAACTAAATGTTTGCGTGCTGGCTAGTGTGCAGAAATGTGTGTATGTGTTACACAACGCAATAACAATTTACTAGCATTAAGGCAAGCTTGGGCACCCAATTAGACTAGCTACCAAAGACATTTAATCTGATTTCGAAAAATACCGAAGATATTGCAGCTGCGCAACCGGCAACAATATCATTATATGTAGTGAAAGAAATTGCACAGCAAAATGAACGAACAACATTGAGATTCGTGTATCCTGTGCTGTTTCCTTGAGGACAGAATTAAACTGAAGAACAAGGTGAAACGAAAGGAAACCCGACGAAAAACCACTCGTGCACGTAACCACAAACAATGAGAGATGTTGGTTAACTCTTAATCTATCAATATAAGAATGACCACATCTCAGGCATCACTCTGCAAATTAATGAGAATATAACCTACGCTCGAACAGACACGCAGATAGACACATGCACATATGCGATTACAAATTGACACAAACAAAAACAGAAGGAATAAAGATTAGTGGCCGCTCACATGATCAAATGGAAACCCTGGATGTATATAAACACGAAAAATGGTTAACTGTAGCTGAGTACTCTAGAAATATAACGGCCTTTTCCAGGATTTTCTTAATTACTGGTTTAAAGGTGTGCGAAACCCAGCATTGTAAAAAAATCTATGAAGTCCCCCACTGATCCTTGATTCCATTCATAGGTGCTTCATCATCTTTCAGTATAAAACATATTTGACAGCAGATTCTAAAATCGCTCCCCGCGACAATAAATCGCATGTACAATTTTAGTTTCCAATAAGACTAAAAGATTCGAAGTAATGAATTAAATTTAATATCTAATGCATTGTCTAGTTTATTCTGGCAACAATTATATCTGAAAACTGAGTATAATGCGCCATTTAGGTGGCACAGTGCATGAGTTCTAAAATACTCAAGAAAATCTAGCATATTTTATAATTCTAGTGACTAATAAAGACAAAACCCACGTTTATGATAAATTGCATGTGCAATTTCGTTCACTGTTTAGTTTGTAATAAAAAATAATTATAATCCTATCACACCAATATGCTTTAATAATTTGTATATTACGATATACATACATATTTACATCATTTTGAAAATGCAAGTTAGTTTCCAACTTCATTCTAATCGAATTTTTTTTAATGCATAACATTTCTTTGGTAAATTAAGTTGGATTGGATAAATGTTTAAAATCATGAGGATTTTATTCAAATTCTTCTAAATAATTGAAATTGTGCTATCATCCCGACATCCACTATCATGAGGGCACATTTTCTCTACTGGGATCAAAAAGCGAGTCAACAATTGATACTAATTAAATAAATCTACACTTATTCATCTTAGCGACATCGAGAGTAATTGTAAATGCTTTAATTAGTCAGAACGAGAATTAGTCATATTACAGAAAATTTCAGAATACAAGTATCTTCAAAGGATATAATTTATTTTATTGCTTAATTAAGAAAGCAGAAACATAAACACATATAAATGTGAAAGATTTTAAAACATTTATTAAAGGAGTATTTTTCCAATGATTTTTTTCAATCATATTTTATCTTTTTCATATTTTTGAATGGGAAGGGGTTACCTGAAAGATTAACTAAGAAAGGTGAATTAAATGCAAATAGTACGTATCTTGCCACGGATCCGTGTACTTATAATTCAGGGCACGAATTTCATAGAGAAAAAGTAGACAAGTATCCACATTTAAATACTGTTTGTTGCGGAGAACTAATATATATGCAAGTATGTATTAGGTGTTGCGAAACTAGTAACACATTTGTTCAGTTGTGACCAGAAGGTCACAACTGAACTAATTTGTTACCAGGTATCCACATTGCTGTACAAAATGTGTTCAAATATAAAAGACATTGTATACGCATTATGAAATTTATAAATAAATTCATTCGCCAAGCACGCTGTAAAAATTTACCAGATGAATCTCTCGTTCAATTATTATAAAATTCCAAAAAAGCTGCGTACAGCGTTTTCTAGAATTTGCAAATGTTTAAAACTACAAATTATAAAATTTCGCCAAATCATCATCCATGACATTGCCAATAACCAAATCAAACACGACCAGCAAAACGTCAACTTCATTAATCTTTTCGTTCTAACGTTAGGGCAAACTTACATCTCTGATCAAACTATACACAAAGAGCATTGTAGAATTGCACACAAACGTATTGTGCAATAGTTAACATTATATGCAACTATTACAAAATTATATCATTTTAGCCGATATTAATATTTGGAATTTCAGCACAATTACAATTTTCATTAATGTATTCTAAAGTCTGGATTTGCAATTAACCAAATGGAAAAGCAAATTTTAGCTAGATTAAGAAAGAATACGTGAAAATTGATTCCAATTATAATAGTTATTTAACGTTATTTTAATTATACTTAATACGATTATGAATGATATGACTTTTCGCCGACATTTAGAAGTGTGTTGTAGAATTAAGAGTCCAACGTCAGCAAATTAAACGAGTTATAAATGAAAATGCGTAACAAATTTCTCTCGAATGATTCTACCTCTAAGATAAAAGTTAATTACTCATAAAAATAAATTACATAAATATTCAAATAACCTTACAGTTAAATACTGTTTGTTGCGAAGAACTAATATATATGCAAGTATGTATTAGGTTTTGCAAACCTAGTAACAAATTAGTTCAGTTGTGACCAGAGGGATAAACCAAAGGCAGCATGAACGGAAAGTATAATCTCATTCACATTCGTTTCGTGCTTACTGGCCACTCATCAGTAGGAGCCGGTATTGCGCCCTTTAACCACTATATATTTGGTAGAAGAATGTGGAATAATGGGACGGTACAATCTCCTAGACGAATGTGTAAACCTGTAATAGTGAAGCTAACATAATCTGAAGTCAACGACAATACGACTTCAATGCTAACTCACAATATATAATATATATACCGAGTCTGTAAAGGATACTAACACTATGGCCATTGTGTTAGTAACTGATACCTTTTGTACCGTCCTATTATTCCACATTCTTCTACCGAATATATAGTGGTTAAAGGGCGTAATACCGGCTCCTACTGATGAGTCGCCAGAAAGCACGAAACGAATGTGCATGAGATTATACTTTCCGTTCATGCTGCCTTTGGTTTATCCTTCTGGTCACAACTGAACTAATTTGTTACTAGGTTCGCAAAACCTAACATACTTGCATATATATTAGTTCTTCGCAACAAACAGTATTTAACTGTAATATATTGAATTGAATGATGTCATGCTTACCGCGAAATGTGATAACTGATATCGATGAAGGCAAGAGTGTATGGTTTAACTGGAGTAACAGGTGTTCGGAAATTGTTGTAATTCTCAATTTGGGTGAACTTTAGCATAAATTTATATCCATCAGGTTGGTATCATATACCGACTCGGAAACCATAGTGTTAGTATCCGGTACTCATCGATTTCAAAAAAGGTATCAGTTACTAACACAATGGCCATGGTGTTAGTATCCTTTACAGACTCCGTATATATATTATATAGTGTGAGTTAGCATTGAAGTCGTATTGTCGTTGACTTCAGATTATGTTAGCTTCACTAATACAGGTTTACACATTCGTCTAGGAGATTGTACCGTCCTATTATTCCACATTCTTCTACCGAATATATAGTGGTTAAAGGCGTAATACCGGCTCCTACTGATGAGTCGCCAGTAAGCACGAAACGAATGTGCATGAGATTATACTTTCCGTTCATGCTGCCTTTGGTTTATCCTTCTGGTCACAACTGAACTATTTGTTACTAGGTTCGCAAAACCTAATACATATTCAAATAACCTGTTAGACGCGGCATTTTGCGAGATATGTTTCTAGATTTTTAATCGTAACTCGCATTTTTATGCAAGATTGTCAAGAATTTCTAAGCGTAATTAACTTCTTATTTTCCTTAGAATATAATAAGATTTTCATCCCGAATCTTATTCATTAACACCTGTTATGTATCAATGGATTTCTGGCCTCGTTTCTCATCAAGAATTTTAACGCAAATGTTACGAGATACTATCATATAGGTAGAATTTTTTTTGTCACATTAAGCACAACATTATATCCTAGAATTGAAACATGTTAGATTATTTTTTGTCGGTGGTATAAACATGACCACGATGAACAGAATAGCTATAATTTTCTTTATGCTGCAGTTCACTGAGTGTGAGTGAACCCAGCAACACGGTTGATGGATCACGCTTTGATGTGCCAAATCATCGACAAAAAAAATTTGACGTCACTAGACTTCAATGAATTTCTTTGTGTATAGACGTAAAGGTTTAAACAATGTAAATTCGTAAACACAGCAATTTGGGTGCTATTTAACTAAACAAAGTTACTCAGCCAAATTGTTTGACGAAAAATTTCCCCTGGGTATTACTAAACTGAAATTTTTTTCTCAATGTTAAGAATAAAATGCCCTTCAAATAAATAATAGCTATAGTATTCAAAGTAATATTAATTTAAATAAAATAATTTTATATATGATTTTACACAAAAATGCCAAATTTACACAGACGTACTACGCGAAAATAAATTAACATCGCTGCAAATCAGTTATTTTTAAATTGAGTAAAGCCTATATTCAAATACGCAGTTGCAACTTGGTAACAATTTTTTTTTTAAATTGTCTGTTATGGTAGAAGTTTTCCAGGAAGTCTCGTGAAATAGACCTCTCTAATGGCACAAAAGAATTTAGGATACCGGTTTCATTTTTTTGTAATCGGACATTAGAAAACTATGCTACTAATAAATTATAAATAATTTGAACTAGTGGATAGATGCTTCTAAGAATCAAACATTTTCTTTTCTTAAATGTTGAATCTTTTTCTCAGTGCTGTCCGGCTTTTTGTGGATTTGACCACATCTTCCTTGTGTGGGACAATTGATAGAACTCGTAGGTCTGTAAAATTATGAATGTTGTTCATTTTAATGTGCTCCGATTATTGGCCTTGAATGATGGGCTCTTACTTGTCCCTTCTTTTTAAGCCTTCCATCAGCTGATTGTCTATAAAGGAAGTTGGAACAAGATTTTCCACTCCTCTTTTTCCTAAGTTCGAGTCCATTTTCTAGTTCCATCTTCAGGGTTCACACCATACGCACATGTATAAAACACAACTTGTGGCAAATGTGGTATCCTCATTCAAGTCAGATATATTTATTTGAATTCCAAATTTTTTTTTATTTTCTCCCGAATAACCGGTCTTCATACCTAATCTCTAATACTCAAATGAATACAAATACCTATTCGAGTTGCCCATTCTTCCTTTTCTTAAAAGTATATAAAATATCATCATTTATCAAACTCGAGGTGTGAAATGTTTACTGAAAAGTTGTCATGTGCAGAAATTGAAAACAAAAATATGCAATGATTTCAAAAAATCTGAATTTTGAAAATGCGCCTGTCTGGATTAATAAGCAAATTCAATATAGGATTAATTTTAATTTCATTGAATAATGTCGTCTTACTCAGATTGCATACATATCGGCACATTATATATTGTGCGTCTTAGTCGTACATAATACTAGTAAGATTGCATAATTTTTGACTTGATTTTGCAAAGTGAATATAACATGCATAGCATATATCATAATATTGTAAATAATTATGGACAACTTTTGTATTTTACAATTATTTGTAAATCTGACGCAGATTTGCATATTTTCAAGATATTTCATTTCATATTATCATATTATGTGGATAATTGAATGTTTGTTGAAAAGTAAATTTCGTCTTTAGCCTTAAGAATTGATAAGTAATTTGTGTATGAGGTGTTGAGCAACTAATTGGAAATTATTTCCAATTGAACCAGACGAGTAAACTGAATTTAGCATGACGAAATGTACAATCTTATATACATATGCGTTCCGGCTACTCATCAGTAGTAGCCGGCTTTGTTCACTATATCAAGGAATGCGGGCCAATTGGACGAAACATCGTATATACAAATGTGCATAAAAGCGAGCTAACTATAAATTATATATAACATACCTGTAATTTGTATTAACACTAGACTTAATGAGTAGGAACATTGTACATTTGAATTGATCTTGCAGAGTGAAGATCAATCGTACAGCATATGGGAAAATAATTATGCACAAATTTTCTATTGTACAGCTACATGTGATTCTGACGCAGATGTGTATATTTTCTAGATAATTCATTGCAAATAATCGTATTATATTGATCGTTGAATTCCTTAAATCAAATTTGCGAGCACGAAGTAAACACCAATCCCATTGTATTTAACCAGTCGTCGAACAACATAGCAAAACTACCGCCAGTCGCAAGGCCCAGGCGCGTTTTGACCTTCCATGATCATCATCAGAGTACGACGGCAAACTGACTAGCGAGGATGAAACCGCATTGCATATATATCGAGAGGAAATTTAGATATGCGGCTCTCTCTTCTAGTAGACTTGCATACATTGTACGAGACTGGAAATGTCGGCTGCACAATTTTTATGCAGTCACGAACATTAGCTCTTTGTAGCGTTGCGACTGGCGGTAGTTTTGGTATGTTGTTCGACGACCGGTTAATTACAATGGGATTGGTGTTTACTTTAAGCTCGCAATCTTGATTTAAAGAATTATTGCCACCACCCGCGCAATCAGTTATTGTTTAATTGATCATTGACTGTTTGTTTGCAATACAATTTTAGCGTCAATCGTAAGACGAAACATTTGTGCTACTAAAGATTATCGCATAAAAGGCATTATCATTTCTGTATTCATTGTATTTTTTTGTTTTTAATCAAAATCTTTGAGTGTAGCATTTTTTTCATAACACGTGTGTTGAAGTAGGTTTTTTCATTATTTGACAACATCTGATTGAAATATTGAGTTTTTACAGAAATTTCAGTCTTCTCATTTTCCCAACATTACTTTCTATACTGTACCATCCTCAGTTTTATTGGACACTTTACAAAATTGTAAAATTCTTGTATTAACAAAGAACTATTTATTTAGTATAGTAATTTTAGTATTATAGCTGTTAATATTTATAAACAAGGCGTTAATTATTCCTGATATAATATTTTATTCAATATACAACTGGCTGCGATGAAGCCGATTTACTGTACGCCAACTTGATTTAAATAATTACAGGTAACCTTGCGGCCACTTGATTCAAAAGGGGCCTTCCAAATGTGCACATGGCAAAACTAAAATGAAATTTTGCTTTAATAATACGTTGATCTCTTTTCCGTGAGTTACATGAACGACGCAGAAGCAATTTAGGTAGGGAACTACCTCGTGTTTCATAAAAAAGATAATGTATCAAAAGATCTAAAAAAAAAGAGATTCTCTATGCAGAAATGCAATAATCGTAACATATTGACGTTTTCCTGCTTCAGTTCTGGAAGAATTATATTAAAAAAATAAAACGCGTCAAACGATAATTATTGGGAATAATTTTCCGCCCTTTGATGATGTCTACAAGCCCAAATTTTAATTTATTATGAAATTGCTTTTAGTCATAACATAGATAGGAACTACGATATCACTAATTGATGTTCCTCTTTCTGTGTACCGAATGCAAATTTAAGAAACATGGTGTTTCTATTATTCATTCTTTCTACAAGAAAAATTTTCATACAGCGGTTTTTCATAACAAAAGCATAAATGGACATTAAAATTTTGCGTCGAATTACGAAAGAATTATGAGGCAAATCGATAAAGAATCATAAGCCTTAATTGCACAACTCTGATATTTCAGAGGCTACAGCGAAATCACACAGCAGGAGAGTTAATATCAGCAGCAAACATCTCTTAATTAACTGGGTAACACATCAAATTTAGCATGGCAAATACTGAACAACATTCAGAAAACAAGAAAATGTGTGCTTCTTTAAATTTTAAAATAACAAGGATGTTGAGAACGTTCATTAAATAAAGGTCTAGAATTCCACAGGCTGATTGCATTCACATAGTATGTAAACTTTTATTAACACTTTCATCATATGAATCAGATTATGCTTAAAAGAGCGTTTTTTCAGTCATTATCTGCGTAAGCTGATATTTCAACTGTTAGTGCACTTTTAAATTCGGGACATAAAACATGATTTACTTTATTTACATAAACGATTAAACTTCTATTTAAATTTGTATTCAAAACCAATTTTTCATTCTTAGCAGGCATCTGTTTTGTGGTGTTCCCACAATATTATCCTCATGGCAGTTTTAATTCGTTTAAGTGCCTAATTCATTATTTCAATTTACACTTGGTTAATAGTTCACCCCATATTCGTCTTATGTTCTATAAGACGATGAATTACAGACCTTCCAGTGGTCGTATTATTTTCATTTTGTTTACATACTTGAATGTCACAAAACCGCAATGAAATTGTAATAATATTATTTAATGAAATTAAAATTTACATTAAGTTTGAATTTTTCTATATTTTAACTTGAATATGATTGGCTATTATATCTAATCCAAACCTATAATATGCGAGGGGTATTGAAGCTAATTAAGCCTTGTTCTGTGGTTTTGATCAATCGACATTGATTTAAGTAACAGACCAATTTAGGGCCAGCGTAATCAAGTAGATATATGCCTCGCCTGTATATGGACGGTAAAACTGGAAATTCACACCTTCCGACCGAATACTGTTGTGTAGCCTAAAGGAGAGGAAATATTGATATATTTTATCATCCAGTAAATTAATAGATATGGTGTTAGTCATTATATGTAATAATATACGTGGCGGAATAATTATAATACGTCGTATCATTAAAAAATTATCAAGGTTATACGGTGTGCTTACGCCTTCGTTGGCGTGCATAAGGTGCATAAATGCTACGGAGCAAAGAAAATTCGTCCAGTAGACCGGTTTATTATTTATTATAAACTCGACAATTATTACACACAGTTTGAAAGTTAAACAAGCTTATATTAACCAAAAATGTAAGTTAATATATTAGTGAATATTGTGTGTTGTTTTGAGCAGGATGGCGTCGTATGTAGAATCGCATAATCCGTGGCAAACGTGTCCAGATTCGAGTTATGTCCAGGTCAATAGTTGACAAGTTCACAAAAAGAACGCAACCGAACCATTGGTTGAATTGATTTTCCCCTAGTCCGTTAGTTTATGCTGACAAATTTATATATATTATGATCCGCGCAGTTAATTATTGCTTATTTAAATAATCGTTCAAATATGTGATCAAATAAATTGTTGACATTTGCCCCAAACATGTACGATATATTAATGTGGATGTTGGAACGAAATAACTTCGATTTATTAAATAAATAGAATCTATACATCCGTTATTTTGATGCCATATTTGTGGTCTGTGATATCCCTTCGCAAGCCAAAGAACCACTTAAGAGATTCAGCGAATTGCATTGGAATGCTAAATACACAACAAGAATTAAATAACATGATACTATATCCAGTCTGTGTGCTGCTCAAATGTAAGACTGAGAGCAATTTTTAGAAACCAGTCCTCCACGATAAAAAATGTTGCGTGTAATAATTTTATCCTAAACAGTTACCCACCACGTTCTATAAATTAGTAAAAATGCAACGTTATAAGAAGCGCGTCATGAATGTTAGGTATTTTATCGAAGATATTCATATTGTTTTTAAATTTTGCCGCTTGTTTATTTACAATTACAACCAACAACATATATGAACTTTCAAATGTAAAGAAAGAAGTAAAAATCATTCTGTATCAAACTTTATGCAGAATGGGAATATTTCCTGTGAACATACCTGTGCAGATTGATGCAGTAGAAGAGTGAATTCACCCCTGTCGAAGCAAAAAACATTTTGGCCAGTGCAAAATTTGTTTGGTGTTGCACGTACGACTAAGACCAAATATGTTTTTCACCATAAAAATCACATGCTGAAAAAACACTTCTCAATTCTAATTAAAGCTAGATACGTGAGTAAGCTCCACTATTTTGAGGATAGTATAATCAATCGAAGTTTCCCTGAACTATACAGATGAAAACAATTTGTTCATGAAATGTCATTTGAATCGAAAACTGTGCTTCGTTACGTTTCCCCTTCTTTTCTGAACATATTTTACTGATTTACGTATGTTTTGTGTACCTTAATTTGAAACAAAATTTTCTGTTTGAACGAAATTAATTTCTATGATTAAATTTTACAGTATGCCATTTGATGAGACGGAGCTACAGTACTATTTCACATTTATGAATGTCTGACTTAGATTATATCTGGTAATACACGATATGTGTACTTTAAGATTAACTATCCTACAAGCAATTTCGCTATATGGCAGAACACACAATGAAATAGAATCCAATACCTCTCAAATAATTTATAAATATATGTAAATTGATGTAAAACTGAAAATTACACACTATTCGTGGTTTCTGTGTTTAAGTTGATGGTTTGCGCAACTGGCATTGCAAATTAAAAACTGATATACATGAGTGCCTAAAGTGATGAAACCAGACAAATGGAAGAGATACATATGTTAATTTATGCTATGCTTAGTCATTATCGAGAACACATATTATGAAATGTTTTTTTTTATTTAGAAATAATCTTTTCTTAACTTATGCATAACCATAGGAGGTAAATTTTAGCGTTTTAAATAAATATTTATGATTAGCAATTAAATTGTATAAGTAGTTTAAGTGGTTTGGCACAAAAATGCAATAGTTAAATCGAGAATACTTTAATTAGGAGATTTTCTGGAGAATAATACGTGCTGTTTTGACATTACCTATTGAAACTTTATGCGAGTTCAATGAGAGAATATTGCATAACTGATATTTTTCTTGTAAAACCGTTTATCACATAAAATCAGAATTCATAATTATACATTTAATTATTGTACGACTCACTGATTCTTTCAACGAGTCAAATTTGAATGACAGACTTATCATTTGAGCAATTTCTATCCTTTTTGTAAACATTACTCAAATATAACAATTTTGCAAAAAAGTTGATATTCTTGAGTAGAAGGAAAGCCATAGTACATAATTAAGTAGTAACGTTGAAGGGATTTATTTTATGAATAATAGTTAGCTCAGTGCGCTATAACGACAGGATTAATTTTCTAACATCGAAAAGAATTGGACGTCTATATCTGGAATAAATGTAGTAGGGCTTTAAAACGACGCAAATTTATTGATATATCTGATTCAAACGTGGCGTCTGTCAAAATACATTTTAAGAAATACGGTTAAGAGCATGTTAGATTTATGGCAATCAAGCTAAAGAAATTAGTGCTAAGTTACACAAAAATGTCTACATATGAATTCCAGAGCTGTTCTTGCATGAGACTAATTTATGCTTAAATATTGTCAGATTTAATAATATCTAATATAATAATTATTTCGCGAAAAATATTCATGATCTTTTTTGCAAAATTTAGCCAGGACGCCGCAAGAATTGCGAATAATATGCGAAAACGTTTGGAACTATAACTATATCTATAATAACGTTTATATATAAATGGATATATGAGTTTTATTTTAGTAGGAAGCAAAACATATGTAAAATAGGAAAAAAATTAGTTTGGTTATTTGTTCAATTTGATAAAATGATTATGTTTAATTTAGAACAAAAACTGAAATAACAACTAAAATAAGCATGGCCTAAAAATAAATATATTATTATAAAACCTGGCCATGAATAGATTAGATCAATTAAAAACATGCTACATAAAAAAGCCACCATGAGAATTTATTGAAGTTGATTGCAGACCACACTCGGTTTGCTAAATTAAAATCAGGAACAAAATGTCTACATGAATCAATATTTCCAAATAGCTACTCCAGAATCAATTACCTCTAGAAGAAAAATCTGGAAGGCTAAAGAATCCTTTTAAATTATTTTGCCGGCATCAAAGTTATAACGGAATATCATGAATTTGGACGCTGCAAATCAACTGATTTGCCTTTCCAAATTTATTACTGGTAAATATTTCAAATCTATGTGCGGTAGCATGCACATCAAATACGCGATTTAATTCATGCTAATGTTGGACAATGCAAGATTGTTCGTTTAACGCTGAGACTTACTTCTATTCAAGATAATCTTAGGAGTACAATGTGAAGAATAAGGCACTCACACGTTTGCCTATATGTAAAATCAATCTTGACAAATAAATTCGCAAACAAATTTTGCAATCACAGTTTTCAAACCAGGTATTCTAAAGATGAGTCATCACGAGATACGAAATGGGACACACAAGGTTATATTTTTCATAATATATTAGGAATATACTTCTAATCTTGTATGAACTGGCTTTTAATGAGCTACGTCATACCACTTACATTACTGAATTCTTGTAAGTTCATAGCAAATACAGAATAAATAACAAATTAATAATTCAACTGATATCAATCCACGTTGCGAAAGAACCAGATCTACAAAAAAATTCAATTGGAAAATTAGTTTAAATTTAGTCCATCTCCAATAATTTAGTGTTGGTATCAATTTATGGTTTGAAACAAACTTTTATTAGTGAGTTTTCTTTCACGTTACAATAGTAAAAATGTCATATTTATTCGTTCTACAAACGTTTAAATACACGTACGTATATGATATTGCACCACCCAAAAGTCACAAATTACCTGATCAAGTATAAAATAAACATCCCGCGTACTGTCGTCTCGTTCTGAATAATCGGAATGCATACACAAAATAAAAACTTTCTTTCATGACCACTTTGCCAAAATAATTCAATTGTGTATTAAGTTTTGTGAACCTATTCTCAAATTCGTTCAAATAGGACTAGAAGGACAAACCAAAGTGAGCATGAAGGAAGGGTACAATCTCGTATACATAGGCGTTTCGTATTTAATGGCGACTCATTAATAATACATCCTATAACAACTATAGATTTGGTCAAGGGAATGTGGGATAATTGGACGGTACACTCTCGTATGCGAATATATAAACAAGTAATAGTTAAATCAACTTTATATAAAGTCTTCGACAATGCGAATTCCAAGGCAACTCACCTTATTTAACATATACCGAGTCTATAAATAGAACCAATATTTTGGTTTCCGAATAGGTTAATGGTACCAAAACTAGGGATTTGTGAGTCGTTACATGATACTAACACTATGTTTGGCCAAATATAATGTGAGTATAGGGCGTAGTATCGGCTCCTGCTGATGAGCCGTCGGTAAGCAGGAAACGCATGTGTAAATGAAATTAAGCCTTTTCTTCATACTGATTTTTATTTATCTTTACGGTTCTATTTATTATTAGGAATGTGTTATTTCTTCCTTTTATATATATATATATTATATATATATATATATATATATATATATATATATATATATATATATATTTTTTTTTTGCTGCGGCTGACTCCTTTTGGAGGATAAGCCGGCTCCATTTTCATGGAGTTTCTTGGGAATTTGGTACAAGTGGTGTCCCCTCACCACTCGGCTTTTTGATCGAGGACGCATCTCTAGCCTTTGCACATCCAAGCGCAGTCTGCAAGGCAGCAGTAAGTTGCATGGTTGCCGGTGGCTGTTGAGAGCTCATTCGCCATTCGGAAGTACGGGGTACTGTCCAGGAGTCCATGTAATCCTGTGGCTGTTGAACCCATTTGTGGCGGGGAACACACGCCGAGTCATGGTGCCGTCGTCGGGCTCATGTGGTATTTTATAGGAGATCCGATTGCCGGTCGGAAATCCACCACGCCCTGGTGACACCACCGCCATAGCCCCGTTAGCCCATGCACGATCAGCCATCGAAACATGGTTGAAACCGTCGTACCACGTTGAGGAGGGGATGGACTTTACGACGGATATATATATATATATATATATATATATATATATATATATATATATATATATATAGAAGAAAAAAGCACATTCGTGATATTCGAGGGCAATGGACATATTAAAACTTTTTTTAAATATGTATATTTCACATTTGCTTAGTTAGTTAATGTAATAAAACATTTCTATGAATTTTATTTTCGCCTATGAGAATGGCTTCATACTGCATAAATTCGGGAAATCGCACCAAGATATCATTTCCAGTTATTCGTCTCTAAGTCTTTATTAGCGCATGGTACAACAATAAATATTATCCATAATTTCCATCTGATAGCATATTAAGTCTGACTGTGGTGTTTTTATGAGTTTTTTATATTTTGTGTTGTAATCCAATTTTGAATAAGGAAAATAAGTTTATTTCCAAGACTGGCAGATCCTTATAATACCATTTATAGAAAAATTACTAAGATGCGGCTTTTTCTAATCAAGGATACGATTCTTTGGCGGTTTATACGGATAATTCTTTATAGTTGCTAAAATTTGAATTGAAGCTGATTTTTGTCTATTTATAAATCCAAATGTTGAAATTAGTAGAGTATTTACACATCTTATGAACTATGCCTGATTTAAAGTCAAACAATAAATCTCGAAATGTAAAAATGTAAACATAATTTGCACTCAAAACTAAAGGTATTTTAACGACACAAATCAATGGCCGACATATTGCGTAAATTAAATTCAAATTTATTTACGTTGCACCAATGAGAAAAAAGCGAAATTGCCGTTTAACCACGTTTAACCAATAGTGTGCAAGTAGACATATTGCATGCTATTTAAGCACGGTAATTTACCATGCAAGTCAGTTGTGGCATTTGCATTCTACCTGCTTCACGCGTGTGCGTTCTGTCGGCTGTCAATACCTACGCTGGTGATTTGATAGTTTCACCAACAACTAACTACATCCGTGACTCATCTTGTTGCGGGATACCGGAGAGACGAGCCAATTGAGTGCAGGACCTGCAGGACACTATCCACAACGCGATTACAGCTCAACCACGGGAGCGACAACTCAACCAGAGTCCACCCAAGGCTCTAGGACATCTTCAACTCTGAAGACTTCAAGAGAACGCATTACCAGGCCCTCTTAAGGGCCCCCATATCAGTAACTAATCTCTATTCAGAGCACCTTAACCGAGTTTGTAACGTCGTACGGCATTTACTTGAAGCCGGGGCGTTTACAAAATTGGCGACCGCGCCAGGATATTGATTATTGTTCTGATTTTTTTGGTATAAATAAAATTGACTTCCTTTTTCATCTATTTGGGATAAATAGATTGACATTTGTGTTTTCTTTACCCTGATCGTGGTTTTCTGGGAAATCTGTTGGGTATATATTCGTGGATTTGTGGGGATAATTATAATACATTGACATCAAAGGCCAACGGGGCCTCTGTTTACATTTCCTACGTACGAAACGGCACCGTACGTACTCGACAAACTCAATTGCGGATTTTTGGAAACAGTGACTTTTTTGTTCTGCGCTCACTCAACTGTGGAAGCTGTTTGTGGGTAAGCGTTTCGTTAAAGTTTATTTATACATTTTCATATTGCTTATAAATTTATGCTTTTAAGATCCCGTAAGATTGTTAAAATGTCAGGTCCAATTTTAGATATTGATGTTCCTGTTTGGGATGGAGATAGTGAGCTATTTTTTATGCGCGTAGACTCCGCTTTCTCCCCGTTTCCTGATTATGACAGTCATCAAAAACTGTCGAAGGTTTTTGCTAAACTACCTTCTGAATTGCAGCGACGGATTTATCCTAAGCTTGAGGCCATTAGGAAGCTACCTAATCCCATTTTGGGCCTACAAAACGAGGTAGAATCCTTGCTTGGACCCACGGAAACTGAGCAGATAATAAACAAATATGCGCAGTTAGATATGCCAAATCTTGGCCCCATAGAAATACTGAGGGAATTACGGAAACGTTGGTATAAAACCAACATTTCTGACCATGAGGCTAAGGTTGTTTTTATTAACAATCTTCCCCAAACATTAAAACTCTTTGCCAGACAGCTCCCCAACACTCTCTCTATAGATGACTTATCTGAGAGATGTGAGTTAGAATATAGGGTTTTGGAACCCAAAGTGAATCCATCATCCTTTTCTTCACCCCCGCAAGATGATAGAATCTCCTCTTTAGAGAGAACAGTGGCGAACATGGCCAAAGTTCTAGAAGGATTGGCCATTACCAAATCCGAGATAAATCAAGTGAATGCTCGACCAAAATTCGTTTCCAAGTCAAATTATAATGGTAGGCGGCGATCGAGATCTCCGCAATCCTTTAATAAATATGCTCCAAAGAACTGGTGTTATAACCACCAGAAGTTTTTTATGCTTGCCAAGTTTGTCTTTGTCGTTCCGAAGAATTTCCGAATGAGTGTCAATTTCCACAGCTGACGGAGAGGACAACAGACCGCAGGCACAAGGGTGCATCAGTATCGGGAAACGTCTGGCGCAGGAAGTAGAAGACCGTACTTTCTGCACATCAACGGCATCAACGGCGCTACAGGGAAGAAGCCAACTACAATCCGACATCCCTGTCGACTCTTTTCGTCCACGCCGAATTTTTCACATAGAGAACCAAACAGACAATGCCGGTCGCAATCACCAGCCTACTTGTTTGCATGACCCGGCCAAACAGCCCAACGAACTTCTGCACCTTCTTGATTTCAAAACTGGCGAAGAGTTCATCGTAGACACAGGTGCGGCAGTCTCAGTTCTCAAAGGTGATTCAATGGCCGAGATGTCGCTAGGCGTTCTTCTCGCAACAGCTACAGGCGAGCCCATACCAACTTATGGCTGCCAATACCGCACACTCAACATAGGTCTACGACGTGAATTTTCCCACAACTTCATCATTGCCAAGGTCTCACATAATATAATAGGCCTTGATTTCCTTCTAAAATTTCGGCTCATTGTTGATCTTGCCAATCAAAAGATCATCGACCCCTCCACCGGACTTGAACAAAGCTTTTGGACACTTGCCTCCGAGCGTTTGGAGTTACAGGTCATTCAGCCAACCCCAGTGCATCATTCAGCAGAGATATCAGCAGCTCTTCGAAAATACAAATCGCTTTTCGATCTTAACAAGTCAGAGCTACGAGTCTCCAACACGATGCATCATATCGTCACAGAAGGACAACCTATTGCACTCAAGAAGCGACCACTGGCTCCTGCTAAGCTGAAAGCTGCCCAAGAAGAATTCTCAAGGCTTTTGGAAGAGGGAATCATCAGACCATCGAAAAGTTCATGGGCGTCACCACTGCACTTAGTCTCAAAATCAAACGGATCGTACAGAGCCTGTGGAGACTACCGTAAGCTAAATTCAGTGACAAAATCTGATGCATATCCTATTCCAAATATCAACACTTTACTTGAAAAACTCAACGGCAGCAATTTCTTCTCAGTGATTGACCTCAGACAAGCGTACCATCACATACCGGTAGCACCAGAGGATATCGAGAAAACTGCAGTCATCACTCCATTTGGCCTTTTTGAATATCTTTACATGCCTTTTGGACTCAAGTGTGCTACTCAGACATTTCAAAGATTCATAGACAACATACTTCGCGACGACTCTGCTTATTGTATGTCATATCTAGATGACATTATGGTATTCAGTCCAGATCTAGAATCTCATGCGAAACATCTACGAAATGTCCTCTCACGCTTATCCAACCACGGACTCAAGATCAACTGTGACAAGACGCAGATTGCAACTTCATCCGTCGACTTCTTAGGGCATCGTATCACGGCCCAAGGTATTCAACCGTTGCCGTCAAAGACGAATTCAATCAAGAATATCAAGTCACCAAGGACTTTGAGCGATTTGCAGAAAATCCTGGGAGTACTAAACTATTATCGCAAGTTCCTTCCAGGCCTTTCAAAACAACTTTATCCTTTGTGCAGGCACCTGCGGAACCGAAAAGGACTTAGCAAGAATTCCATCATTGCTTGGTCATCCGAAGACGAGGAATTACTTCGACTTGCCATCAACTCGTTAGCAAATGCCACAATGCTAACGCATCCAGATTTCGAAAAGCCATTTCTACTCACGACAGATGCTTCTGAATTCGCTATTGGAGCCACTTTGGAACAAGAGATCGACGGAGTTCGGAAGCCTATCAGTTTCTACTCGCGTACTCTCCAACCAGTAGAAACGAGGTACGACACTTTCGGCCGAGAACTTCTCGCCATCCACGACGCAGTGCGCCATTTTATCAGCATCATTGGCAGTAGCAGATTTGTTGTTTTCACAGATCATGCACCACTAGTTAGCGCACTTCGAAACGCAACTTCATCTATCGCCAAGTACCCTGCCAGAGTGGAAAGACAGCTTTCTCGTCTAAGCGAATGGCAATTTGACGTCTTTCACGTCAAGGGCAAACAGAACTTCATTGCAGATGCCCTGTCCAGGCCAGACGTCTCTCTACAACCACCTTCGCCGTCACCATTCACTGTCAACTCCGTGGCACTCAGTGAACCTGCACTAACGCCAACTCTCCTGCGAACTGAACAACGCGGTGACATTCATATTCAAAGATCAATAGCCCGTCACCCAACCAAGTTCATATGCCGTCTGTGGGAAGGCTTACCAATTGTTTACTTCACGGGTACGCAGCCCAACAAGCCAGTTCTGCCGACCAGCCTTCAGAGAAAAGTTTTCGATTCAATTCACTCAATTTCTCACCCAGGAAGCCAAGCGACTGTCCGACTTCTTACAGATCGTTTCTGGGGTCACAGACTTAGGCAGAATGTTAAACGATGGGTCTCAGAGTGTGCAATTTGTCAGAAAAACAAGATCACACGACACACTCGTTCTAAGTTGCAACATTTTCGGTCTACTTCTCGCCTAGCCATCGTCCACATCGACATAGTTCATCTGACAAAGGTTCAAGGTTTCAGCTACCTTCTAACTATGATCGATAGATTTACACGGTGGCCTGCGGCATTACCTCTTGGCACCATTTCTGCAGACGAAGTAACTAACGGTTTTATCTCTGCATGGATATCCAATTATGGTGTTCCCAATGAGGTCATCACGGACAGAGGCACTTGCTTCTCATCTGATCGTTTCAAAACCACCTTGCGGTACATGGGATGCATCTTACGCCAGACGACTGCCTACCATCCCCAAGCTAATGGCATGGTAGAGAGAATGCATAGGGAACTCAAAGCAGCTTTAGCATCCTCGTCCATTAATGGCAACTGGGTCGATGCACTACCTTTAGTTCTGCTGGCCATGCGTTCCCGTACTCGTGAATCCATTAAAACGTCTGCGTCACAACTCTTGTATGGCATGGATCTACGCCTGCCTAGTCAGCTCCCACGTCTACTACCGGCACAAGATGACCCACAAAACGAAGCTACCCGCCTTCGACTTCATTTCGGTAACATGTCCGAACAGCAGCCGAGACACACGCCTCGTCCAGTCTTCGTTCACCCACAGCTCCACAGCTGCAAGAGAGTACTCGTTCGCAACAATAATGCTGTTGCACCACTACAACCCAAGTATCGCGGTCCTTACCCGATTTTACTCAGACAGCCAAAATACTTCATCATTATGCAAGGCGCTACACCGACATCAGTAAGCATAGACAGGTTGAAACCGTTTATCGAACCACCTGATCCTGAGAGCGTTCAACCTTCTACACACGTCTCAGGCTCCGTCTGCCCACAATCTCAATAACCTGCTTTGTATAACGCGTAATTAATTTTTTTAAACATTAACATTAACTATAAAAATTTTTTTAACCTTTCGTTATTTTTAGTATTTGTCTCACGTGGCATAACCAGCTGTTCTTAGCTAACAATTGTGTAGCATTTTTGAACAGTTCTTTGGTATTATGCCATCTCTGAGGCAATGTTCGTGTACATATTTTTATGCAGTTACCTTTGATTTTAATGTATATATTTTTACATTATAATGTATTTCTCACACATGACATTACACTGCCTATTTTGGTATGACCAGCTACTTAGAGCTAACGCTTTCGTGTAGCAACACTAAGTAGTGATCAGCTTCATATCATGGTACAGGCCACTTTCAATGCATATCTCAACTTTATCAATTGCACAAAGACCACTCTACAAATGTCATGACCACAACGTCGAGCACTCTAGCTCCTTTGGTCGTATACAAACACATTGACAACGATCCAACCTGCTTAGGTTTTAACTTAAACCTGGCAAATTCAGAGGCGATTTACCTCGAAATCTTCACGCTGCGGCTCCAAAAACTTACACTGCTCTATTTTGCCTCACGTGCTATGACCGACCACTAGAGCTAACAATTTGTGTAGCAATTCCTAGTGGTTACCTGGCATCATATCATTGTTGAAGCAACCAACAAGCATATTTAAGCCCAGCACTTATGGTTCATCATATTTTTGCTTAACTTGGTTCGAACTCTGTCATGCATTTCTTATCTAGCCTCGCAGAGAGGAATATTTTTTTCTTTTTTTTCAGAGAGGAAAGTGTTGTAACGACACAAATCAATCGCCGACATATTGCGTAAATTAAATTCAAATTTATTTACGTTGCACCAATGAGAAAAAAGCGAAATTGCCGTTTAACCACGTTTACCCAATAGTGTGCAAGTAGACATATTGCATGCTATTTAAGCACGGTAATTTACCATGCAAGTCAGTTGTGGCATTTGCATTCTACCTGCTTCACGCGTGTGCGTTCTGTCGGCTGTCAATACCTACGCTGGTGATTTGATAGTTTCACCAACAACTAACTACATCCGTGACTCATCTTGTTGCGGGATACCGGAGAGACGAGCCAATTGAGTGCAGGACCTGCAGGACACTATCCACAACGCGATTACAGCTCAACCACGGGAGCGACAACTCAACCAGAGTCCACCCAAGGCTCTAGGACATCTTCAACTCTGAAGACTTCAAGAGAACGCATTACCAGGCCCTCTTAAGGGCCCCCATATCAGTAACTAATCTCTATTCAGAGCACCTTAACCGAGTTTGT
Organism: Eudiplozoon nipponicum; assembly: GCA_029291075.1. Classification (NCBI taxonomy): domain Eukaryota; kingdom Metazoa; phylum Platyhelminthes; class Monogenea; order Mazocraeidea; family Diplozoidae; genus Eudiplozoon; species Eudiplozoon nipponicum. Next base: position 58,970 of record JAQBSW010004634.1, read on the forward strand.
AACGTCGTACGGCATTTACTTGAAGCCGGGGCGTTTACAGTATTAAGAAAAAAATGTTGAAATTTGTCAACACACAATAACTTAATTACATTTTTCATCACGAAATTTATGATAACCCCGCTAATGTTGCGTATATGCAGTTTCCAAAAAAATATGTAATTTTGTTGCTAAAGTAAAATTTGAATTAGTTTAATAATAAAATGAATAAAATTTAATGTATTTACTTTTAATCAAATTTCGGATGTTGATATAAACGCCTGACCAATTATATGCATATATTTGTCAGTATAAACTAATAATTGTATAGTGTGGGAAAAAAATTTCTTCCAAGTTCGTAAACTTGATTAAATGTAGTTGTTACCACCGCCCCGCAATCCATGTTCGTTCAATTTAATGCAGATTTTCTATCCAAAATTTACATAATAGTGTTTAGAATTATTTAATATAATCACGGTTGCGAACTTAATATAAACACTTGACCCATTTAGAACACCCTGCTGCAGCGAGCCCTGTCCGCGGCAAATTATGGGCAGTACGTGACGCGCTCCTAATAATGCCGCAACCGGTCTACTGAATGACTTTACATTTCTAAACTTATCAATTCTTAGTTTATACTGTCAAATGTATGTACTTAATTAGTAATGTGTTTATATCAAGTTCGTAAACTTCCTTATGGAAAATGTTATCACCTTCCGCGCAACCGAAGTTCGTTTTATTATATAAATATTCCTTTCAATACCATTTCTTCATCTGATGTAATGTCTGTTCATTAATGACTGATTGTGAATGGTTGGTTGTAAATTTGGGTCTAAATGAATGCCATTTGAACTCCGCCTAAAAAAAACTAACCAAGTTAATTTAGCTAATATATAACTCAAAATTGTGCAGATGTGCCCAGGATCAAGCCCTGTTCTCGGCAAATTCTGGCCAGAACGAGACGAGTTCCCAATAAGGACGAAACTGGTCTATTGGAAGAATTGCTTTTTCTACACTATGTAAATCTTAGTTTATACTGAAAAATGTGTGTACTTAATGGGTCAGGTATTCATATTTAATTCGCAACCTTGATTAAAAATAAATTGTTACTACCGCCCGCCCAACTAATGTTCGTTTTATTATAGCAATTATTTCATACTTATAAATTTCCATAAAATAAAATATGCTATATTGCACTGGCTACAGGGAAGAATGAATTTTGACACCCTTCTCCTTTCTTAAAGTATCTTAAGTGTAGAAATTTTCGCGGTCAAAAATCCATATTTTAATTCATTTTAGACACAAACACGTTCAGCGTTTATTACGCAACCCGATATCAAATAAATCATTTCACTTCTGGAATAAATTTATCTGAATTTGTGCAATTCTCGCTTCCTTTTCGCTGCGAAACATTGATGCAGCTATTACAAAGTAATTTAGCTTGCCTTGCATATATAATATGTATATAAAATACCAGATTCTGACTCTGATGGTCGTGATAACACTTCATTATTACAAGTTTTAGAGTTTGATATAAACCAACGTCTGTCATACGTACTGACGCGTTTCGCCGTTCCATGACAATCAACTGAGCACAACAGAAAACTGACAAACAAGGATCAAACCACAGTACATATATTAGATAATACAATTAAACAATAAGTGATTGCGCGGGTGGTGTTAAAAATTCTTTAAATCAAGTGTGCGAGCTTGAAGTAAACACCAATCCCATTTTATTTAACCAGTCGTCGAACAACATAACAAATTTGTGTAGTTTTGGTATGTTGTTCGACGACTGGTTAAATAAAATGGGATTGGTGTTTATTTCAAGCTCACAAACTTGATTTAAAGAATATATCAGATAAGAAAAATTAGTTTTTCAGCTGTCACTAAAAGGGATAACAAATTGTTAACTGTCCAGTTATTAAACGCGTCAGTGAAGGTGAATTCCTTTATATTTACCATTTTCTGCGACTGATTAAATGTAATGGAATAAGTGTTCATATGGATCTCACAAACAAACTTTATTGTTCATAGGATTGGAATTAAAATTTCTTAAAATGAAATCAAACATCGAGGAAGATACACATTCTCGAAGCTACATGAATTACGTCGTAGAATCATAGCAGAGCTTTTAATGCATATATCAGTTTGCTTTTTAATCAGGGTAACGAACTAGAAATAAACACCTAACCCTTAATGTACATACATTTGTCTGTATAAACTTGGTATTGTATAAAGTGGATAAGGCAATTCATCCTGTGGACCGGTTTCGTCCTTATTGGGAACTCATCACGTCAGGACTCGAACTTGGGTACGTCTGCTTCGGAATCTGATGCTCTAACCACTAAGCCACCCTGCAGAACAGTACACTATTTCCAGTTATAATAATTAATGTGTCTTGATTAGGCTTTCCTTTAGGTAGAGCTTATATAACATCCATTCAGTCCTGAAGTTCCAAATAACCAATCTCTCATTATCGAACAGATACCACGTTAGTTCAGTTGTGACCAGAAAGTTAAGCCAAAGACAGCATGAACGGAAAATATAATCCCACATTCTTCACCCAAATATAATGTTGTTAAAGGGCGTAATACCGGCTCCTACTGATGAGTCGCCAGTAAGCACTAAACGAATGTGCACGAGATTATACATTTCGTTCATGTTGTTTTTGGTTTATCCTTCTGGTCGTAATTGAATTGAATTTTGTCATGCTTACCGCGAAATGTGATAACTGATATCGATCAAGGCCAGAGTGTATGGATTTAGTGGAGTAACAGGTGTTCAGAAATAGTTGTAATTCGCAATTTCGGTGAACTATAGCATAAATTGATATCCCTCATGTTGGTACCATGTTCCGAATCGGAAACCATAGTGTTAGTATCCGGTACTCATCGATTTCGAAAAAGGTATCAGTTACTAACACAATAGCCATAGTGTTAGTATCCTTTACAGACTCGGTATATATATTATATAGTGTGAGTTAGCATTGAAGTCGCATTGTCTTTGACTTTAGATTATGTTAGCTTCACTATTACAGGTTTACACATTCGTCTAGGAGATTGTACCGTCCTATTATTCCACATTCTTCTACCAAATATATAGTGGTTAAAGGGCGCAATACCGGCTCCTACTGATGAGTCGCCAGTAAGCACGAAACGAATGTGCATGAGATTATACTTTCCGTTCATGCTGCCTTTGGTTTATCCTTCTGGTCACAACTGAACTAATTTGTTATTTGAAAATATAAAAATGAGTTTAGTTGTCGTTGATTCCTCTTTTCAAAATTATACTATTTTTTGTCAATAATGGCAAATGCATGTATATTACTGGATTGATGTTTACATCAATATTGCAATCATGATGTAAATTCCAGATGAAGATGAGTCTGGAAAGAGGAGATTTTCATATTTTTTGTCATTTTCAAAATATGTTTCGCGATCCTTAAAGCAGAGATAATAAAATTAGATAAATTGTTTTATACAAATTAATATATATATATATATATATATATATATATATATATATATATATATATATATATATAAATGTCTTAAAATTTACGCTCGCAGGATATGAAATGTTGTGGAATGAAAAAATATATTCTAAAGAATAAGAAAGCATCAAATGACAAATAGAGGCTTGTTTTTCAAAAGGGAAAGGAGCGGAGAAAGAGTAGAATTTAGCAGACGATAAGGTTTAGTCGACACGAAATGATTTCAAATGGAACATATTCAAGTATAATAGCACCGGGGTACGAAATCGCAGTAAGGTGGATTTCTATCAAATACATTTCATCGTTGGAAGACCCTGTGGTCAATAAGTAGCGCATTCGGTAGTCTGAGATCATGACTCACATTAGAGAAGGGCGAAGTGTTTCTTGGTTGATTGTGAAATACCATATTAAAGGTGTTCAACGCATTCATATATCACTCGCATTAATTAATTTCAATTTTAGGTGTTGAATTAGAATAAATTTCAATTATTAGTCCTAGTATATAAATATAGAAAACCAATAAAATTTGCACCTAATAATTTTCAAAGAATATTTAGAGAAACTTCAACAAACAGATGGTCAATAAAATTGAACTGACACGTAATTTTAAATCAAATTTATCACCATTATACAGAAAACGATCAGTTAATTAAGCAACTTTATTAGATTTAACGGAGAACAAGAAACACATTATTGCACACTTTGGAATTCAGAATCCCATTAAATATAATATTTTGATAGCAAAATCAATAAAATAAAATAAATTATTTACATCAACGTTGCGAGTACGATATAAATGCCAATCTCATTATGTAAAAAATTTTCAGTATAAAATAACCATCAAATAACGTAGACCAAGCAATTCATCCATTAGATGGGTTGCATTATATTTGCAATTAGCCTCAGACAGGGCTGAAACTTTGGCACGTTTACTTCGGAGACTATAACTCTAAACTCAGAGCCACGCTGCCGCAATAAAAATGGCTATGTTTGGTTAATTTATGTCCAAACATTTACTTTTCTCGTTCGTTATCTTCCATTGATATTATCTAAAACAATTTATGTACATAAAATATATATTTCACAGAGTTTTACAAATTTGGCTATGAAAAATGATTTGTTTGGCACCCGAAACTATGGCAACTCAGCTATTTAAACTGTTGCTCACTCCGTCCTATGTGGTCAACACGGTCCACATTCCATAACGATGTCTTTAGCCTTCTGTTTGCGTTTTTACGGAGCATCAATGTTCATACGACTAAACTGAAAAAGAATATGACCTGATAATTTTGTCTTATTTAATTTTGATAAAAGCGTATAATTTGAAGCATTTATCCCTAACAACTAACAAAAGGACGAGAAAAGAACGAATGGAAACGAGAATACTTTTCGACTCGACATTTTATGCATCTGAATTTTCGTTTTCCGTATTTCTAAATAAATCGGCAACTGAATCATTTCTTGAATTACTTGAATATCATACATTAATACACCAAATTTTTTAAGCATACCACATATTTTTAATTAAAAAAAATTTTAATTTGGTTTTGTATGAAATAATTCTAATTCTCCTTATTTATTTAATATGTTTGTGAACTTATTTTTTGTTATAAGTATTAAGTGACTTTATCAATTTTGGCAAATTTTGATGTTTTTGAAATATCCTCCTCTAGCTCGTAAAACGATAGCAAAACCAAAGATGTCACTGTACAAGAATAAAGTTAATTTACTTCGTTTTTATAATTTAATACAGAATTAATTATTTGATTAAACACAATATCAGTATTTCATCGAAAATTTGAACATACTTGATTTTAGTCTAGCTCATCGTCTATTTAGAAATTAAATTAAAAACATCCCTAATCTAAATCAGACCACATTTAAAATATTTTTGTTGGTGTTAAATAAAATTAAATTATGCTAATAAACAAGTTTTTGGACAATTGTACTACAATGAGATCAAGACTTATGTTGGCCAATGGAAGCATTTAAAACAACTCCCACAGTGGCTTATAATGATATGTGCCGAAAATTAATTGTTTTATAAGAAGTCACTTATAGCATGTCTCTCGAACACAATTGACAAAATTTGCTTGTAAGATAATAGAATGCCGTCTGTCGATAAACCTTAATTTATTTAAAGGAGTGCAAGTAAAATCTTTGTTATGTTAAAGATTTACTAATCCATCCTAATTTGCCGAGGCAATGTTGTGCATTACCAGAAAATTTTCTGAGAAATGAATTGAGGGCCAACTTTCACTTGCAAAATTATAAAATATATGCGTATCGGAATATAAAATGCTTAATTGGAAATTGCTTATGAAACTTAATTTTAAAACATTTCCAATATAAAACGATTAGCAAAATTTTTACTAAAATTTCTGATAGAAATATTTGACTATATAAACATTAATAATGAGTAATTGCATAAATTCTCCCGATCTCAGAGAATATACAAAGAGAGAAAGCTCCTTTCGATCCGTATCAAACTCATATATATATATATATATATATATATATATATATATATATATATATATATATAGTATATATATACATATATAAATATATATATATTCAGTTTTGGATAGCATAATAAAAAATGGTGAGGCAGCAACTACACAACCGGTATATCTAGAAGACGACATTTTACAATGATCCGTTGTTGTTTATTCGAGGCCTAAGTCAAATTATTTTCAGCTCACAGCTGCCAATAATTTTTAATTTTTTAATAATAATATTTAATTTTACACGAAACCATTTTTATTTTTAATTTTTTTTGATTTTATCTACACGTATCATGAAATAAACGAAAACAACAGCGCAATTTTACGCCGAAGTGTATCATTATGTGTGGAAATTCAACTGTCATAAGTTTCAAGTGTGTTTTGCTTAGAAATGAGTTTCGATTTTGGTTTTAAAAACTAACAAACGAAAAAATCTTTTAAATATTTTTCGAATTTTGTCTAATAAATAAAATTGTTTACAGTAAACATCATGTTTTTTTTCAAACATTTTACTGGTTAATGTTGATTATTATAGAGCAACAGGAATTCTGGTAGAATTAATTATTTGCACAAGTAGCTTATTGCAGTATTGTTTAATATGAGATATTATAAAATTTTTACTGTCATTTACATGAGAAAATGTGAAAGAGAAATTTTATTATTTACCGAAAGCCTTTTGGCAGTTTCAACTTTTGTAAGTTCAAATGAAGACATTTCATGAGAAAAAGAAAAGAACTTCGATACTAGATAGAAAATGCAAGAGAGAGAGGTTTGGAGAACGTCAATTCCAATATATGGATCATATTTTATTTAAACACGTTTATCGTAAAAGCTTGTTTTGCATGCATACATCGATTTAGGATTTTTTAATGTAATTAGAGCTTGGGAAGAACAAATTTTAGTGCTATTTAGGTAAGAAGAATAAGCACATTCAGGCATTGAGCCTAAAGTGGATGGCGATGAACGTAAATTAATATCTTTCATCTTATCAACAATCGGTCCCAGTTTAAATTGAATTATTCTTTTGTTCTTCGAAGGTACATAAATATGTTCATTTATAGATATTTGAAAGTAATTATAAAGAGTAACTTTTATTTAGCTTAAAAAATTCTATTTATTTAAAATAAATTTGAATGCTTGTATCGTTGTCCTGAAAATATCATCAGTGTCCTCCAAGGAAAATAAATAAGGAGAAATCCCCATTCCTCACTGGAAGAGAAATTTAAATTATATATGGGATCCACATGCATTTTTAAAATTTACAGCGCACTGGTGGTAAAAACAAAGAACTGCAGCGAATTATATTATCGACCCTTTAGATATTACTGTTAGATACACATTCCTTACAGTAAAATATACTTTTACGGGTGGTAGAATAAATCCACATAAATTCACTTTAAATTCATTTAGACAGAGCTTAATTTGGAGCTAATTTAATTTAATTTATTACAGTTAAAGATGTACAAAAACAAGGAAGCACGTTTATTTTGTTAAATGCAAATACTGTTATAGAACCAGCCAGTAATAATAAAACACGAAGTGTTCAAAACTGTATTTTACACTTGTTATAAAACTATACATTACATTGGTATCGTGCATACATGCATTCCTATATTTAGACATACACTAATATATATATATATATATATATATATATGAAAAAATACACACATGCATGCATGGATGCGTGTATATACACGCATGCGTGGTAACACACATGTGTGCTTCCAAATACACATATGTACGTGCTTAAACGCTTTTGTACCTTGCGGAGCACTG